>JAXQQM020070677.1:0-115519 GCA_034641835.2 Pinus albicaulis | reverse complement strand
GTTTTATTCCTAACTTTTGACATTGAAATTCAAAATTAACTTTTCCTAGCGGTTTGGTGAAAATATCTGCTAACTGCTCCTTGGAATCACAAAATTTGAGAACAATGTCACCATTCTTGACGAGTTCACGAATGAAGTGAAAACGAGTGTCGATATGTTTGCTTCTTTGATGAAACACATTGTTCTTCGACAAGGAAATAGCGGAAGTGTTGTCACAAAGGATTGAAATCGGTTCATTATCTGTATATCCAAAGTCAGAGAGAAGTCTTTTTAGCCACACTGCTTGACACGATGCTGAATTTGCTACAACATACTCGGCCTCTGTTGAAGATAGTGCAACTGTGGGTTGCTTTTTGGATGACCATGAGATCAAGTTTCTGCCAAATAGAAAAGCATAGCCAGAAGTGATTTTCCAATCATCAATACATCCTGCATAATCACTATCTGTATAACCAACAAGCTTACTGTCTACAGAGGCTACATACGATAAACCATAAGTAGATGTACCTGCAATGTATCTTAACACCCTTTTTCCAGCTTTCTAATGACAGTCTTTAGGAGATTCCATAAACCTGGAGATATAACTAGCTGCAAATGCTATATCAGGCCTAGTAGCAGTAAGATACATAATACTACCAGCAAGTTGCTTATACAAAGTCGCATTAACAATAGTACCCACATCATCTTTACTCAACTTTGTACCAACTTCGATAGGAGTATCAACTGGTTTACACCTGTCCATCTTAAACTTTTTCAAAATGTCAGTAGCATACTTCTGTTGACTCATAAACATACCATCCTATGTTTGTTTCACTTTGATACCTAAGAAGTATCTCATTAATCCAAGATCTGTCATTTCAAATTCATTTTTCATTGCAGATTTAAATTCATCTAACTGCATGTTACCTGTATAGATTATGTCATCAACATAAAGACACAATATCAAAATATTACCTTGATGATCATTCTTGATATACAAAGTAGGCTCGTGGTCGCTCCTTCTGAAACCATTATTTAACAAGTAATGGTCTATTCGGCTGTACCAAGCTCTTGGAGCTTTCTTCAAGCCATACAATGCTTTCTTCAACCTGTACACTTTATGTTCGTGATTTTTTATTTCGAAACCAGGTGGTTGTTCAACATACACTTCTTCATTCAAGACACCATTCAAAAAAGCAGACTTTACGTCCATTTGGTAAATAGGCCACTTGTTTTGTGCCGCAATAGCTAATACAAATCGAACTATATCAATTCTTGCTACAGGTGAAAATGTTTCACCATAATCTATGCCAGGTTGCTGTGAAAAACCTTTGGCAACTAATCTTGCTTTATGCTTATCAACTTCACCTCTCTCATTTAACTTTGTTTTAAAAACCCATTTGACACCTATAGAGTTTTTATCATGAGGTAGATCAACCAAATCCCAAGTCTGATTTCTTTCAATAGCATCGATTTCATTATTCATAGCATCTACCCATACTTTGTCATTTATAGCCTCTTCAAAACAAGTAGGTTGGAATGAAAGAAATGCAAAATTTACAATATCATCAACATCATCTTGTGCATAAATATCACTTAAGTTTCTCATCTTAGGATTATCAGAATCGGACTCAAAAGATGATGAACTGCTACTGCTTGATGAACTACTACTGGTTTTGTCTTGAACCTGTAATCTTGGAGTGCTTGTTGCAGATGTTTGATGTTCATCTAACAAAATAAAAGGATCAGGACAAGTATTGTTCTCCATTTCATTCCAAGACTTGTCTTCCAGGAATTTCACATCTCGACTTACGACAAATTTCTTAGTTATAGGATTAAACAATCTATATGCCTTAGATTGATCACTATATCCTATAAAAATATACTTTTCGCTCCTATCATCAAGCTTTTTCCTCAATTTTTCTGGAACATGAGCAAAAGCAACACAACCAAATATGCGAAAGTGTGAAACTGTTACCTTTTGTCCACTCCATGCTTCTTCAGGTACAAAATTTTGAACACTGGAAGTAGGCGATCTATTCAAAATATAGACCGAACATGCAACTGCTTCAGCCCATAGATCTTTAGACAAATTTCGTGTTTTAAGCAAACTTCGAGCCATATTCATAATTGTTTGATTCTTTCTTTCTGCGACTCCGTTCTGCTGTGGAGTATAGCTGGTTGTCGTTTTTTTTTTAATACCATGTTGTTTGCAAAAATCAATGAATTCGTTAGATTCATACTCACCTCCTTGATCAGACCTCAGAACTTTAATAAACTTGCCACTTTGTTTTTCAGCCTCGGCCTTGAACTCTTTAAACTTCGAAAATGTTTCTGATTTATATTTGATGAAATACACCCAAATTTTCCTGCTAAAATCGTCAATGAAAGTAAGAAAATAGAGACTGCCAGCAACTGATTTTTCTTGCATAGGACCGCATAAATCTGTATGCACTAACTCTAGTTATTCTTTGGCTCTATTAGTGGCTGAAGCAAAACTATCTCGTTTATGTTTACCCATAATACAACTTGTACATGAAGATATATGATCAGACAAAGAAGGCAACCCTTTCACCATGGACTGACTTTGCAGCAAACTCATACTTTTGATAGGTAAATGACCATATCGCAAATGCCACAAATCAGAGTTAGTTGGCGTTGAAACATTATGTGCATACAACTTCTCACTTTTCAACTGTAACTGATACAACCTGTTCTTTGTCATTGGAATCTTTGCAACAAGAGACTTATGTTTATCAACAATCGTGCAAGTAGTGTTGTGAAAGCTAACATCATAACCATGTGCATCTAACTGACCAACACTCAACAAATTATGCTTGAAATTGGGTACATAATAAACATCATAAATATTCTTCACAACATTTTGTTTGGTTAAGACAGGTACACCACCTTTTCTTGAAGCTTTAACCTGACGATCATCACCCAAACCAATAGATGAACTGAAAGATGTATCAAGATGTGAAAACAAATCACTATGACCAGTCATATGATTACTACATCCACTGTCAACCAACCAAACATCTTTATTAGGTACTTGCACAGTTACTTAGCATGCCAAAAATAAAGCATCTGATGTTTCACATTCAGTGTTTGTGACATTGACTTTGTTTTTATTCAGAACACACTGTAGTTTTCGACATTCAGACTTATAATGGCCATATTTTTTGCAGTAGTGACACTGAATTTTAGATTTATCTATCCACCTACGACCATGATCATTTTGAGACTTCTCTGAATGTGTTTCAGTTACCTGTGATCTATCATCAGACTGAGACTGTCCTCTACCTTTACTTTTCCTGCCACGAAAACCTCTGCCTCTACCTCTATCCATTGACGCTTTAGATTTAAAAGCATGCTCTAAATCACTAACATCTAAATTAATTCTTGCTTCATGTGCCAACAAAGAACCAGTTAATTCTTCCATAGATAATTTTGTCAATTCTCTCGATTCAAAAACAGTAACAATCATATCAAATTTTTTTGGCAAACATCTAAGAACTTTTTCAACAATTCTTTGGTCATTTAGTTCTTCACCATTCATCCGAAGCTAATTTACAACACCCATAACTTTAGTCATAAACTGATCAATGGTTTCTGAGTCAGTCATTTTAAGCATTTCAAATTGGGTTCTAAGTGTCTGTAATCTTACCATTTTTACTTTATCATTTCCTTGATAAGCAGCCTTAAGGATATCCCAAATTGATTTAGTAGATTTGGCAGCAATAATTTTAGGAAAGATAGCGTCATCTAATGAATTTAAAATGCAGGACTTTTCTCTACCTTCTTTCTGTTTAATTTCATCAAATTGTCTTCTTTGGGCAGCAGTCATACCTGCGATTTCATTTGCGTCAGCTTCTTGGAACCCCAACTCTACTAATTCCCAACACCCTAAGCCTTGTAAACATGCTTGCATTTTAAGACTCCAATAATCATAATTTTTTCCACTAAATAATGGTGTCGGAATGGAAAACTGACTTGTTGAAGCCATTTCTTTAATAACCCAGCAATCTTTTGCAAAGAACAATAAGTCAAAACTGCCGCAAGAATTCTACCAAAGATTTCAGATTTTTGTTTTTAAAGAACCACACCAGTTACATGACTGGAATTGCTAATGCTAATTGAAAAAGGTATTTAGTTCTGCAACTGCTGTACTAAGACTTTCTTGAGTGGAATATAATCAAATACAAGACTGAAAACATCTGCAACTGCTGTACTAAGACTTTCTTGAGTGGAATATAATCAAATACAAGACTGAAAACATTCAAGGGCTATTGCATATGTACACAGATTTTTTTTCTTTTTCTGGTAGCATTAAACAGGAACGGAATGCTCCTCTCTCACTTGAACGCACCAGCGGCAGGTTGGGCTTTTCTGACTGGAATCAGACTTGACCAGCTTCTCTTCAACAAAACGAATGCTTCTTGGCAGACTGCGCTTTCAGACTTGACCAGCTTCTTTTCAACAAAACGAATGCTCCTTGGCAGACTGCGCTTTTTGACCAACTTCTCTTCAACACGAACCAGCTTCTCTTCAACACGACTTTCTACCTCCACAACTTCTTCTTTCACACTCAAGTGAAACAACAAAATCAAAACAGAACGACCAACAACATCAAAGCAGAACTGTGCGTAGCGGGTTTAACCCACACAAGCAAACGCTCCAGCAACTCTAACGCTCACAACCAGAACCGGCAATGGCTCTGATACCATGACAATTTCACAGAGAAAAGGAGAAGCAGAGAAACAACAAAGGACAGAACAAATTATGAGAGAAAAACCCGCAGATTTAAACCACCGTTAATGGTGTATGTGGGTATTTCGTACCAGAACAAGTAACATCTATTATTTATTTTGTATTTGTATAGTATTTGCATGTAGAAGTTTTGCACAATTTTACATAAAGAATGTGAATGGCAATAATATAACATATATTAAAGTAAAATAAGATAATTAATTTGTTTTTATCTTTGTGTAGATTTTATCTTACTGTAAAATATTGAAATTTCAAATATTGTAAAAATAAATCAAAATATTAATTCATTAATAATTTATTAGTTAATTTCATTGCTAGCAAAGAAACATGTGAAATTTCTTGGTTGGAAAATGCTGTTATTACTTGATTATAATGTGATTTCATGATTCAATTTCGAAATTCATGTTTGGAAATTTATAAAATGAAACTCACTAACATTCTATTCTTTCTCTTTCTGGCCACCACTGTAATTCATTGAACCTTATCATTAAAGCTTCAAAATAGACTTTAAGAAGTAGACTTATTTGCAATTGTTGAACGACTCACAACTTTCTATATTTGGTTGAAACTTTTGCTACATTTCAAAGACTTCGTCACTTTACAAAGTTCATGTAGTCCAACCCCCTACCTTGACATGCATCACTTAGAAAATAAATAAATGATACCTTCTCTCCTCAAAACAAGTCCCCAAATGTGAAAATTTACTCAAAATAAATACTTGATAAAATCTGAAAAAACTCCAAAATACTTGCTAAAGCTTCCAACAATTTTAGGGAGTAGTCTAACTGGGCGGAGGAATTGCCCGGTTTCCGTCATCGGTAGGAAAAACCTCTGGCTCTCGCACGCAATTCCTCCCGCCTCTGACATCCATCTTCCGCTGTCAAAAACCCGATAGAGGAGCGAGAGAGCTGTCAAAAACACGATCACGATCAAGGTAATATGGAAACCCCAGATCTCTGTCAGAGAAGAGTTATATCTTTTTCATTTTTTTGGGCGTCCTCCCGCTCCTCGTCACGCCATCCCACTCCCATGTTCCTGTTCGAAACCGGAGAAACATCGCCCCCTATTCCTGTTCAAAACCTGAATGTATGTTTTCCTGCACATTGAATCAGTGTTCAGAATTATCCGCTCGACTGTTCAGAACGAACAATGTATAGTTGTACTAGCTGGCTTTTCTGTGGAAGATCGCTATATGCGATGGACAGCGATCCGAACCCTACCAGTCGGCACTCAATTTTCTACAAACGCCAGGGCCGCTTGCTTAAAAATTTGTGTTCTCTATGACGCTGAATTTGCTCTTATAATATCCTCTGAAACAGGCAAGAGTTACGAGTTTGCAAGCCACGAAGAGTAATTTGCATTCAATACTTTCATGATGACCGGCCCATTTCAATACCATATTTTTATCTATGCATTTACTTATTAGTAAATTGATGTTTGAAATTGTGCATGGACAGTAATGGTTGGAAATTTGAGGTGATGAGTTGGTGGTTGTATAATTCTGAAGTGAAACCTTTGGGTGGAAAATAAATCTGCAAAAGTGTGATAGTGTATTGGAGATACAGTCAAATATCGATGAGCAACTTGGAAGAAGGATGACAATTTTTGGTTGTAGAAAAGCCTGAAAGGAGTGATGGGAGCAACAAGATGCGTGGGGCAGTGATGTTTCATGGGAAGAAGACGCTGGGCTATTGGAGAAGAGATGAGATTAGGTGCTTACAATTAAATTTTTCATCTTATGCGAAGTTTCTAAAATGAATAGAATGGGAATTTTGGTTGTTGTCTACTTAAATAAAAGATGGGAAGCAGAGTAGCACGCATTAGGATGTGATAACAAAGAACAAGAGGAATAGGGACAATGAAAGGACATGTTTTTTCTTTCCATGACCAAGCACAAATTTGAAGATTGATGTTAATTGTTTCAAAAGGACACTAGGCACCTCTGTCAATAACACAATTTTGGAAGAAGAAAAAAGGGAACATGATCCTGAACCAACGATGTCAAAGCAACCTTATCTGGCAACAATCTTGTTCATGACAGAGACCTATTGTGATAGACAGTTTTGTGGCTAAGATCTTTGAGCTTGTGTCAGTGGGACATACATCTTATATTGGCAGTAACCTTAATAAATAGTGATTATGTTGACAAAACTTATGACAGTGACCCTCAAATGTGTTTGATGAGGCAGTAACCTTCAAAACTAGCAAATAAATGGTATGTCCTGACTTGACTTATGCATAGATAGTAACAACTGCCATTTTTTTACATGGATTTTGTGATTTTATTTATGACATAAATATACCATACCGTTGTCCATGGTCTGAGACAAAAGTCTAACACAATGCCCACACTCTATAGAGTGACCTTGTTATTATAACAACAACGATGATGTTACAACAATGATATTTTATTGACAGTAATCTTCCTATCTTAGCAGCAATACCAGTGAAGTAATGAATTACATCAACATCCATTGTTGTAGCCTGAATGGAAATTGTTAGAGGATATGGTCCAAACAGAGCCTACTGAGTAAGGGTAGATTGTTATATGTATCAGTACTACACCTGGATTTTGTGCATGAAACAGGGGCAACAATTATGACAGTGAAGTGTATACAACAAACTTGATTGGAAGTGACCCTCAACAATATTTTTAAGTAAAATTAAGTGTAGTGGAAGCAAATGGAAATCAAGAGAGGTAGCATGAACAAGAGTTGAGGCTGCAGACAGTGTGTAGTGGCAGCTGCAGAGTGGCAGCAGGTGAAGCAGCAATCAGCTTCAAAGCAGTGCTTCCCTTCTGAAATCTATTGCTGTTTGCGTCCTTGAAAATTCAATTCACCATACATAGTTCCGAAATCCATCAGAGGAAATGCACAGCAGTGAGCCAGAAATCATTTCTTTCGATGAGCTTGAATTTGTTTTCAAAAGGATGCAGTGCTCCAGCTGGAACAATGTTATCTACAGATATTATCTATAACAATAAATTTTATTCCAATATTATCTATTGATCCCCACATTGGATTCCAATAAATTTCTCAATAGAGTGACCATGTTATTATAACAACAACAGCGATGATGTTACAATAATGATCTTTTATTGACAGTAATCTTCCTATCTTAGCAGCAATACCAGTGAAGTAATGAATTACATCAGCATCCATTGTTGTAGCCTGATTGGAAATTATTAGAGGATATGGTCCAGACAGAGCCTACCCAGTAAGGGTAGATTGTTATATGTATCAATACTACACCTGGATTTTGTGCATGAAACAGGGGCAACAATTATGACAGTGAAGTGTATACAACAAACTTGATTGGAAGTGACCCTCAACAATAGTTTTAAGTACAATTAAGTGTAGTGGCAGCAAATGGAAATCGGGAGAGGTAGCATGAACAAGAGTTGAGGCTGCAGACAGTGTGTAGTGGCAACTGTAGAGTGGCAGCAGGTGAAGCAGCAATTAGCTTCAAAGCAGTGCTTCCCTTCTGAAAGCTATTATTGTCTGCGTCCTTGACAATTCAATTCCCCATACATAGTTATGAAATCCATCGGAGGAAATGCACAGCAGTGAGCCAGACATCATTTGTTTCGATGAGCTTGAATTTGTTTTGAAAAGGATACAGTGCTTCAGCTAGAACAATGTTATCTACAGATTCTCTATAACAATAAATTTTATTCCAATATTATCTACAAATCCCCACATTGGATTCCAATAAATTTTATCTACAGATATTATATGGAACAATGTTCTTGCGGAAACCTTGAATAGCACCTCTGAGTGAGTGGAAAAGTGCGTAGACAAGTACTCATCAACACTGCTATAAGTCTGGCATACTCTGTTGATAGGCAATGGTTCAGGGTTCTGAGAAGATATTTCATCTTCAGTTGGTAAAATTGGCGAACTCCCCCACATCTCTCGATCCCTGTGCATAACCAATCAGAGGTGAAAATTTAATTGATAACTATCTTCTACAATATAAAACAAAATTATCATCAGGTAAAACTAAAAAAAAATATCTCATCACATTTTATATGTATATAGAAAGAAATAAGGGGGCAATATGTATCCATTTTCACATGGAACCCTGTCGATGATGAACGATCGACCTCCCCAAATCCAAAGACCAAAAGAAGAGTCTTGTAATACAGGTTGACCATATATTTTATGTTTTGAATTTGGGATTCTGGTGTGAAACATTAATTACAAAAATGAAATATTTTGAATTTGGGATTATGGTGTGAAACATTAATTACAAAATGGCTACACATGTAAGGAATCTATACTTTATCCAAAAGAAATGGCACCAACACTTTCAGACTTTTCACGCCATTATCTATCCAATTTTTTTAATTTGAAAGTTGTTTCTCGTAAAAAATTGCCTAAATTAGGCGTTGGAATGAAGTTCTTAAATGTGTAATATGCACACAAGATTGCAGCAATGTCTGCAGAAAATAATTATACATTTCCAAGGTTGCCACATTAAAAATGTAACAAACTGCAAATAGGAAGAGATTCCACTCGCAGGCTGCCCAAGGTTCACATCTGAATGTCCTCCTAAGTACACACCAATAGAGCAATTGAGCTGCGATTTTACCATCACTGGTTAAGCTTCCACAATTCTTGTAGCAGCCAACAAAGGGCACTGCACAGGTTCCTTAGTGCGAGTTCATGCAATAATAAACAATCTTCTAGTAAAATCTACTCATTGATATTGCATAGTTGCAAGAATATGTCATCATATTTCACTTACTTAGTCCAGTAATGCCTGTACTTGGGGATGGCTATATCGAGCCATGGTTTCATATTGCCGTTGTAATGTATCACTGCTGCTCTTTCAATTTCAGTTGAATCAACATTAGGGTTATAAGTTATAACCAAGACCCAGAACATCCCACGATTTATCCAAGACGAATGTGAGGTGGTAGAAAGTGATCAGCCCAGGAGGCAGAGTACCCAACTTCCATTATTGTCTATCTTTGTTCTGAAATAACCACAAGCACGGAGAACAGATAGAATGTTAAATCCAGAGGACAAATAAAAAAAAATTAAGCATTAAGCAAAATGAAGCAAGTTAGCATGTACTTACCAGATTTTTCCATTGATGGTAAATCCCTTTTATTCCCGGTTTCCTCCATTCTTCCAGATCAAATATATTCATTCCATATGCCCATCCACAAGCATTTGGATCAAATTTCTTTGCAATGAGTTCGTGGGAAAAATTAAGATATTTTTCAAACCTATGGAAGCTTTCTCCACAGGTTTCCACTGCACCATTTACCCGCCCTTGCATATCGATATTCCAAAGTTCGGTCAAATCCCTTTTCACCACAATATCATCATCCAGGAAGAGGACTTTATCGAGCTCTGGAAAGATCTCAGGAAGGTAGAAGCGAAGATGGTTAAGGATAGACAGATACTTTGGATTCTGATACTTCAGATTGGAGTCTACATTCATACGATGCGACCTAAAGTAATAATCCTTTATAGATGCAGAGCCAAGCGGTCTCAAAACCGGGCTATACTAGAATTTAGCCATGTAAAGTCGTCAATGGTATGAACCTGAATTGTTGCTTTCCCTGGGGGGTTAGCCAAGAACCACATTTTCATTGCTGCATAGTTTAGCTTATTAGTGACCAAATGAAATACATGCTTCTCTGGCTCCTGCATAGAGAAAACAACTACATCTCAGTCAATAATACCTATAATACCTACACTATTGTTCCATCCTCACTGTCATGGCCATTTTTTATGTTTGGCCCAGAAACTGCTTTACAATGTCTGGGTTACAACTTTAGAACTGCGGAATTCTGTAACAATGAAGCGAATCAAGCTGCAACAAGTGATGCAGGAAAACAAGCTTAGTTCCATTCTCAGAGGACAGGTCATATTTCCAACTTTTTCTAGTGTCAGATTTCAAACTTTATTCATAGTATTTTGTAATTACTAATAACTATTATAAGGCATTCCTTTATATCTTTAGATGAAGCCTCTTAAACTC
Organism: Pinus albicaulis; assembly: GCA_034641835.2. Lineage (NCBI taxonomy): Eukaryota > Viridiplantae > Streptophyta > Pinopsida > Pinales > Pinaceae > Pinus > Pinus albicaulis. The sequence continues at coordinate 104,770 of JAXQQM020070677.1, read as the reverse complement.
TCTTTTTTCATTTTTGATACTCTCTTGCTAGTCAGGTTTTCAACTTTGAAGTTTGAAGTATGCACAAAACTTATATGTAAATTTTTTCATAGAGCCATGTCAAATTATATTTTTCATATATTTAATAACTTTTTGAATTGTGGCACGCATCATAATTTTTGCATACAGTTGTCTCCACTTTAACTTTGTCTTGCTCAAGATTTTAATGAGAAGTGGTCTAAAAGATCCCAATGGTTTTCTGTTTGTTGAATTGCCTCTTGGAATAATTGTTTAAAACTTTGATCAGAAGCCTGATATTCAATGAGGTTACAAATTTTGCTGTTTTTTTTTTGGTTGTGATAAGAAATTAAATAGTATGAATGTAAAGCGATGCTTGTAGTTTCTGATTTTATCATTTTAGCCTTATTTACCATCCACAATGCCACACTTGTATTAACAGTATATTCACACAACTTATGGAGCTTGTGCATCACATTTTAATTCTTCTGTAGTACACCATTTGGGTCTCTGTTCTGAATGATTCAACAAATCTTTTGTCTTCTAATGGTACTTCATCTATTCCTGTGTGACATACCTTATTCAGCTAACTATCCAGTTTAGAATAGAAATTAGTTTATCACACTATTATAGTCTATAGACTGTTCTGTAATACATTCATGTATACTGAATCTAATTTTAAAGGACTCGGGAAATAATTGTATTACTTGTGAAGTAAGTTCAAGCTTGAAATGATCCATAGTGATTTGCTACTTAAAGACTAGTAAAACAAAGTGAGATTTGTTGGGTAACTCATGATTGAAAGCTACTCACAAATTTTCTTGAATTCAATTTTTACTTTAGTATTTTTGTTTGTTTATATTTTTGCTATGTTTCTCCCTTGTTCAAGTCATACTCATGTTTTTTTGCTTTGTCAAGACATTCCTGAGTTAAAATTGTGTGTCTATGAATTACTTGTTTCTCAAATAATTGTCATTGATACCAGACTATTAAATTTTGAAGCATGTGAAATAGATGATATTGAAAAGTACTGCTTTGGATATATATAGACTCTATAGTCTGTTTCTCATGTTAAAATGAAATAGTCACCTTCATTGATTGAATATATTTGGGGAGAAATACGAGTGCTTTGTTGTTTTTCTGTTTACTTGGACTAGGAGGTTAGAACATATAAGACAATTTTTCTGGTTTTTTTTCCTTATTTGTTATTACTATTCCTTATAGTTGATTGTATCTGAAGTTATAAGGAAAAATTAAAATAATTCTCTTAATGTGTCAATAAGGATTTGTAAATTCTTGTCTCTCTTTCTTTTATGTTTATCGATAAAAGAGGCAGAGTTATGTTTACCATGTAACAATATTTAGACCAATGTTTTTGCTCTTTTATGTTAAATAAAAAGTTTGAAGTAATCTAAGTGTGGGTTTCATATGGGTTCTAGCGGTGGTTTGAAAATTAAACAACTGCCTCTTGCCCTAATTCCATGTAGTTAATTTATTTATACTTGATGTGATAGGGCATAATACCATAGGTGGAGGGTCCTGACAACATGGTGGATCTGATATTCTTAAAACATGTGATGGAGCTTTGCCTTAGTAGGATTGGTTATTGTATTGAAAGTAGTTTGATTGCATGGATGGATATGATGTGTTGCAAAAGCTCATTTAGTCTGCAACAACAATGTGAAAGTATAGATGCAAAGCTTGGATTCTCAATCTTATCCATAAAATCCTAGTGAACCTAACTGCATGTGGGCTGGACTTTGTGGCTCTGAAATGAGTTGTTGATTAAACAATCCTCCAAATTAGAAGCAGGTACATCTGCCTCTTTGCTTCTTTTGATTTATTCCTAATTTGAATCTGACTAAGGCCATTTCCCCTTTAGTTGCATGCATATAAGAAACTTGAATGGAAGTACGCAATTATTAAAAGTGAAAAGGGAGGGACTGTTAAGATCAATATTTAATATTCCTATGTGGCCAATGTTAAATGTTGGTATTAAATCTAGCTTCTTTCAGGACGTGATTAGAATACTAAAATTCACTTATATCTACTAGTTGATTAGTGTGTCATGACTCAGAGTGTGTTAATAATAGTATCTACTGGAAGTGAGCATTGTGGGGTTTGTTCTCTGTATGAACTAGAGTTATGTTTTACAATCACGTGATGTTTTATTTCCACAACCCTAAATGGTGATAGTAGAGGAACTTTGACTCTAATAGCTTATAAATCTCAAAAATGGTGTAGCTCATTAGTTATTTATAATATTATTTGGGATAAGCCTCATGTGATAGGTTGGTGCTAAGGCAAAAAGCTCAAAGAGGTTGCAAATACCCACTAAGTCCTATGAGGTTACCGTTTGCAATTAGTGGATGGTAGTTAATACCATACTCCATCTGGGAAACCATGGAATAAGGGGGGAATCTACAAGTTGCTGGCAAGGTAACAACTCCCTCACTTTGAATGCATAGGTGGGGTAGGGTGAGGGGAATTATTTCTCAAATTTTTTTTGCAGGGGATAAGAATCTGAAATTTCTTGTTTGCTAAATGTGAGTGCCAGTCTATAGCAGATGTAAGAAATAAAAGAAAATATACTAAAAGATTAAGTCAACCTGAATGTTAGGTGTACTGATCTGTTTCCTTAATATAAAGTGAGAACCAATGTTGCTTTTATAACAAATGTACCCTTTTTCTGGAGACTTGTAGTTAAATAACAAGTAGCCTTCATCAAAGTTTTCTCTTTTTTATGTTTCACAAACTAGAGGGGTAAAGTCGAATTGTCTATAACAATGTTTGTGGAATAAATTTAGCAGAGACAATCCCTCTTCCTTAATAAACTGCAACCAACACAATTATTTCAGCATTTTAAGGTTTCTTCTGGTTCTAATTTGAGGTTTACAATTAGGTAGGTAAAAATATATTTTATGTTAAAGATTCAATAAATAAATACATCCAAGATATTTGCAAGTATTTCTTCGTAGACCAGGCCACATTTTTTTATCTGCATTTCAGACTTCCCTACAATATTCTCTCTCTCATCTATTGGTCTGCTCTAGTTATGTTGTGTCTGAGACATTAAACGGGTTGGTACCAACATGAGTTTTCTTCCCTAGTATGGGTTTTCATTCTGCAACAATCTGTAGACTAACATATTTCTGGATACACATTTTGTCCAGAGGACTGAGGATGCCATGTCTCAAATGCACAACCCTAGCAACTTCCAAAACATCTAGAGTGACCATTCCATGCCAATTAAAGAGTTCCAACCTGCCTATTGTTTAAAGGTCATCCCTACAATCTACACCAAGCATGAAATGCCCATTATTGGATTAAACATATTAACTTTAAAATCATCAGGTATTTGACCAAAGGGTTTAAACTATATTATGCCCTAAATTTTTTATTCTACCATGCACTTCCCAGCTTCATATATGTTTCTTGCTTGGAGATGATGGTTTCTTCATTTTTATGTATCGACAACAATTGTTCCCAAATGCTACGAGGATTTGTCTTCCAAAAATGTTCCCAAATGGTTAATGGTTCTTGCTTGGAGAGTTTAGTCGTTTCATTTTCATGTGTCCACCATAAATGTTCCCAAATGTTTTTTGTTTATTGCTTGGAGCTGCTAGCTGTGTCGTTGTGATGTTAGTTGTGTGTTATGATATTTTTAAGTTGTTTTTCCTTATATTGATATTTGAAAGACATAAAACAAAAGAAGAATGAAATGGTTTATGGATGTTCAATTAATTAGCAGTTAGTGGAATAGATTAGGAATAGATAATTGATTTTTTCAGTTATATATCACTGCATAACATGTTGAGTATTAATAAATAGATAACTTCCTACTTGTCTAATATGAATTTATTGTTATCATTTTTTTTCAGATATTCTAAGTGTAAACAATGGTGCAAAGGTGGCATTTATGCATTGAAGTTTTATGCTTTCCAAATCCAGGTTGAGAAGTTGTGAAATTTTCCCTTCACAACATGGCAACAAATCATGTGGTCCATGGAAAGAAAGAAGTGCATGGGAAAACAACAAACAATGAAGCATACTACATTGTGGCCCTTGTTGAAGGGCTAAAAGTGGCAAAAAAACACGATGTCAGTGATATTCAAGTCTTCATCAACTCGGAGTTGATATGTAATTAGATGAAATGAATCTATTGGGTTCGAGCGGACAATTTAAAACCCCTTTATAGGGAAGCAATAAATTAGAGTTGTCAATTTCAAACTTTTACCATCGATTAGTCTACACTGATTCAAAGGATGTCTAGTGATATAATGTCGAGGGCATTGTTAAGCACAGATGTAGATGTCAAATATAACATAAGATTACCATCCATTGCAACAGACATCATTGATCAACATCCAGATAGGTCCCTATTATGCAAATGGGTTGTTGTTATCATTTTTCTTGGCTCTATCATGGCATGGTTCTTTCACTAAAGAACCTGCTAATGTATTATTTTTCCCCCACTTGTAACTAGTATGGTTTTTTATAAGGGTAACAGATATATGGACAAATATAATATATTCGATGTATATGGACAAATGTATTTGGAGAAAAGTAACTGGTTCATGATCTTGTGTTTGCTATTAAAACATTATGACAAGTAAGTTCACTGAGTTTTGTGTTTCATGAAAGGAATCTATTTGCCCGAGGACAATTTAAAAACCCTTTATAGGGAAGCAAATTATAGGGAAGCAATAAATTAGAGTTGTCAATTTCAAACTTTTACCATCGATTAGTCTACACTGATTCAAAGGATGTCTAGTGATATAATGTCGAGGGCATTGTTAAGCACAGATGTAGATGTCAAATATAACATAAGATTACCATCCATTGCAACAGACATCATTGATCAACATCCAGATAGGTCCCTATTATGCAAATGGGTTGTTGTTATCATTTTTCTTGGCTCTATCATGGCATGGTTCTTTCACTAAAGAACCTGCTAATGTATTATTTTTCCCCCACTTGTAACTAGTATGGTTTTTTATAAGGGTAACAGATATATGGACAAATATAATATATTCGATGTATATGGACAAATGTATTTGGAGAAAAGTAACTGGTTCATGATCTTGTGTTTGCTATTAAAACATTATGGCGTTGTCTAATTGAGTTTTATGTTTTAGATTTTTGGCTGTAATCTTGCGAAATATCTTTTTAAATGGAAAACATTATTTAATTTGTATCATCATTTGCTACTGCTTACATTTGTGTTGGAAACAAATGTGTAAATGTATAATTGTGTAACCGTAAGAGTTAAAGAATATCCACATGATCATGACAAACATGTACACTTGTTTCTCTAGGAGTGACATGGCACCTATTAGTTTGGGCTAAGCTTGTTGTTTTTTATATATTTATCACAATAAAAGTGGAGTAGCATAATCTAAGCTTGCTGGTTTTTTTTATTTACAGCAGAAATATACGCCATACTCAATTTGTGTGCATAGAACATTAATAGCACCCACATTAATGAATAATGGATCATGATCTGCATTTCGGACAAACATGAACATGCATAGTTAAAAGATGCAGACGAAAATCACAAATCGATGAGTGATAATGTTAAGATTTGAATTTTTCTTTCATATATTTTATTGGTTTTTAAAAAAATTGAGAACAATTGCTTTCATATCCATATGAATCATATAGCGTGGAATCTTTCGTAAATAGACAACAAAGATCAAATAAAGCTCACATGCCAGTATCCTTCATGTCAATCTCCCACTCTTCTTAAAGCAATATTTATATTTATATTTGTTGTATACATCAGTTTTAATGGCTTAATGGATTACTTGCCCAACGGGAACACCATTGAACATTACAGTTTCATATTTACAAAGAATCAGAGAGATGGGCTTTATATTTTTTTTGTTGGTAAGTTATTTTTATTACTGATCACTTGTTTTTTATGATTCATTTTGTGGGTGCCTCTCAACTCTTAGAGTGCATGAACTACCCATTGTATTGATGACTGAATTCAATGTGTCTTGTGCAGGGGATCTTACCATCTAATAAACTGAAGGGCATCAGAATGTTTCTTGGCTTGTAGTGATAGTAGGATATTGTTTCCTTTCATATTTCAAATACATTCATATGATTCGTACTTGGATACAATTTAAAGAAACTATATTGGAAATTAAATAATCATGTACGAAATGAATGTGCACCTTTATTGAAGTAAATTCAAATAAAGTGCACTATAAACTACCAACACGCGGAATACAAATTTATTCAGTGGCATCCAATACATTCAATAGGTTTAGATCAAACATAATTAAACAAAATCACAGATTACCCATGAAGTTGGTTGCACCATAATGTGTCCTAGGTAATAGGCTACCTTGAGTACCTTTGCTTGCTGCAGTGGTAGTGATTATTTAGGTTTAGGCTCTGATATTAACGTTCAACGTTCTTTAATGTTTTTATTTCCAAAAGGTATTTCATACTTGACGATCCAGTTTGTTTACAATGTGTTTTCAAACCTATTTTCACAAACGTGACCTCACCATAAAATTAATCTTTGTACAATACAATTGTTCTGATATCTTCTAGATTCGTGCAAAATTTTAGAAAATAGCAAGTGGGTTATTTAACAGTTGAAAACCGACTGTATTAATGACAACAATAATTAAAGCAATGAATTATGCTCTATTCTCTTCAATATCAAAGTTATTGTCAACAATTCCAACTTGAACTTATCTCAAATGAACAAGACAAACAAAACAAACCATGAAGACAACGATAGATGAAAACAAAATCTGCTAGAAGACCATTTTGGACAATTAAACTTTAACTATATAGATAAAATATGAAGTTCAAATATATATTCCCAGCTTCAGATAAGTTGGTACAACCTTGCAATCTCTCCACATTTTTTATGACAATATTGGTTGTGTAATAAAGTCCCTGATCACGTGCACACTTGTTTTGAGCCTGGTTTTGAGTCCCTGGTTTTGAGTTGCCTTCGTCATGAGTGCCCATAATACTACTTTTGAGGACTATAGGAACCAGCTGGTTCTCCATCACACAAGATAAATACAAAGAAAGATAAATGTTGTTTCAAAGGATCTAAACAACGCATTTTTGAAATACTCACATTTCATATCGCAATGCATCGGTAGCTCTTTGTTTTGGTTCTTTGTTTGTTTTCCGTATGAACTTACATGGAGCAATGGGATTCTCTTCCTCTCCTTTGATGAAATCGAAAACTCGTTTTAACGAGATTAAGGCAACTCGATCAATACTATTGTTCTTTCGATCTATTTCCGTTCAAACCAAGTCTTTACTAGAAAATATTATTTTGTCTTTGAGATTTTGCACCTCAATATCCATGATATGCTGCCATTTGCTTCTCTTTCCCATTTTGAACTGATCTGGTCAAACAATATGGAAGGAAATTAGAAATATAGCCTATATAGAAACATGTTAGCAGCAAAGCTATCCATTCTAAATAAAAATTGAAGCTACATGTACAAGAACTTCAGCCAGCCCTCAACACTAATGAACAACTCAGGCAAGCACAAGAGGATTTTTATCACCATTTAAATGAGTGAACAAACTTGAGAATTAATAGGTAAATGGTACATTAAACACTGTTCATTTGAAAGAGAATACATGCTAAACTGCAAAAAGGACAATAGGTAAAAACCATTCAACTTTGAAAAACAATGCAAGATAATCATATTACAATCTAAATGGATCTTAAATTACAAGAAGTAGATTAAAATAGGAAAGTCAACATAATTGATTACTCAATATTAAATAGGACATCATATTTCTTACAAAATGATAATTGAAAGGGATCTTAAAATGCAAGCAGTTTATCTTTGAAGTAACTAAATGTCTCGTGTCTGTAGCCTATGGGGCAAGAACTTATCGCATAGTGAGAGATAACTGAATATTAGCCCTTGGGAATTTCTTTCTGCAATGAATCCAATATTGCAGCTGAATGCAGTAAGATTGTAAATGAATAGATGAGTTGAAATCCTTACTAAAATTGAATATTAAAAATATGAAGTTGCTGCAGGAATACCTTTATCCATTTGCAATTTTGCACAGTTCATAATGGTTGAGAATAGAACTGTCAATTTCAAGCCCATTGATACAAAGGACTGGGCAGTGGAAAGTTACAAAGTAATAGCAATTACACATTTTTTATATGTGGAAACTCCATGGCTTTTCAACTTGGAGATAATAGTGAAGTGACTTTATTACCATCTGCCATCCTTTTGATTTACGCAGAATTCACTGGAATTTTTAGATGTTGCAGTTATCCAGTTATCCTTCTGATGCAAACTATTTTCAGTGTCTAATATTAAGGTTTATTCACTTCATCTATTCTCAAGCCGGCATCTCTGTTTTTGAATGTAGGTTATACATGAACACAGCCATCCCAAAGAAGCAAATAACAGCGATCCAAAGCTCTGATTCTCAAGCAGTGATGGAGTTGACTAGTCCAAGTTTGAAAAAGCTATATGTAGAAGAAATAATCTTGGATAAATTTGTTCTTGAAGCAGACAATTTAGAAAGCCTTCATTTGAAGGATTCAACAGTTGAGCTTTTTGAGCTGATAAGCAAGGGGAGCCTTAAACACATTAGGATGGATGATGCGAGTATAATTTATCTCGATATTGGGGAGACCACTGACCTCTTAGAGGTAGTGGATGTAAGTGACTTCACCATCATGTGGCCAAAGTTCTACCAGATGATCTCAAGAGCTACTAAGTTGAGAAGATTAAGACTTTGGGATATTGTATTTGAATCAGAGGATGAGGTAATGGATTTGGAAACCATAGCAATAGGCTTTCCTAAACTAAACCATCTCTCTCTGAGTTATGATATGAGAGATGGGCTGCTTCAACATGTCTTAAGAGGGTCATCATTTTTGGAAAATGTGGTTGTGCTGAAGTTGGGATCAACAGTGATTAATGATTTATTTGCTCAATGGATAGGAGGGTTTCTTGAAAGATGCCCTAGTCTCAAGTGGTTTATGCATGTCGATGTGCAGTTTGATTTTCAATGATACTTATATAGTTTGTTTGGATTGATATTTAAAATGGACTCTTCAGTACTCTGGAGAAGCATTACCATTACGAACACCAGCACTAGGTTGAACACAGCTCAATCCAGTAAAATCTTTCAAAAGAATATTTTTTTGGGTATGTCAAAAGTTATATATATTTTATTTTGTAGCATGTTTTTGCTATTGTGATGGTGGTTATCCAAATTCATTGAAAGAGATTTTGTTAAAGTTGCAATTCCATCTAAACTGTTCTGGTCAGGATATTTTGGCTGGAGATCCCAGAAGATGGATAGGGAATTGAAAAGAAATTAGAGAGCCTCAGTAAAATTCAGGTGCAGTATTTATTGTTTGGTCTCATGTTGTACTGCTAAACATTGTGATCTGCAGTGAATTAAATTTGGATGCTACCATTTCTTGATTCAATCTTTGATTATTGTAATCTCATTTCTTTTATCAATGCTAGTAAGAGGAGTTATGGATTTGTAAAGATTACTATCCAACAACGTTTACAATAACCAATATTATTTCCATGATTCTGAAATTATCCAAACACTTAATTGATTATTCAATTATAGCTTGAAGATGAACATCCCTTTCCTAAACTACAAGTTTTATTTTTCAACAATGTCTTTTTTTTGCAATGAGATATTACACCTTCTGGAACATTTGTTTTAAATTTACCCAAGCAATATCATCTGTATGTTGTTCTGCCCTTCAGTTGCCATGCAAATAAATTGATCTTTGGACCTGAGTATCTTCATCAATAATGGCCATTGAGGCCATGACAGTGAAACGGATTTACCTGTAACATTTTGTTTTGTTTTTTTCAAAGGAAACCAAAGGGATGCTTCTCCATATTTGTGGATGGCATCCATAGTAAGCCATTGTGATTTTTTTTTTTCTTAAATATTATGAAAGTAATAAAACTAATTTTTTTCCTAAATAAATAGTTTATTTTTTTTATTTTGCCACTTCTCCAACTTGGCTCTGCAATCATCTAGTAAACTTCTCTTAAAAATATATCTCCAGAACCTTCTAACATATCAAACTATTATAATCTGGTTGTCTACGACAGTGTAATTCTAATGATTCATCATTCATATTCATTAATTTCAACATCTAGATAAATGAGGGCAAACCATCCAAACCTTGATCTAATCACATGCACATCAAGCTCTGGACTTGATGTCCCTATGATTACACCATCAGTTTAAAACGGTATGCCCTAGTAAAATGCAATTGTGATGCAGGGAGAGAATGATGCCCGTGATCAGCATCCTTCCAAAGATTTTTGGAAGCCATTGGATCTGTTCATTGTAAGGAATACAAATTATATATATATATATTTCTCTCTACAGGAACGGGTATTGATTTTTATTAAAAGCCATGGCAAGAATGCCGCAAATCAGATTACAATGAGTGAGGGCAAAGCCCAGATTTCCTCTCCTATCAGAGGCTCAAAGGCCCAGATACTTAAAAGTCGATGCTTCTTACATATGGCTATCGAATCTAACTCCGTAATTTTCCCTATTCATGAAGTCCGGGTCCTTGACCCATAAAGGGCTAAATCTGAAAGGGATAGGGCCAAGATCCTTTTGGGCCAGCAACTTAAGCTTGATAGGTTTATGATCTGAAACGCTACAAGGGAGTATATGCATTCTAGCCTCTAGACCTAAAAGGAGAAAAGAGCTTTGCAACAAAAATCTATCTAGCCTTGCAGCAATGTGCCCAGGACCGACTCTTTTACTTGACCAAGTGTACTTACCAGAAGAGGGCTTGATGTCGAGCAAGTCCCAGTCCTACATGAGATCCTCCACCCAGTCCCTTACCAGATCCCTTATGATGCTGCCTCCTCGCTTTTCAGATGAAAGCAAGGTAAGATTTAGGTCACTAGCTACGATGATGTTTTCCAGCTTCTCTATATCAGCGAGCATTCTAATAGAGTCCCAATAGGGCTTTTTTTCCCCTACGTTTACTAGGACGTACACATTGAAGAGACTAATGATCTCCCTGGTGTCTAGATGTTGGAGCTTCAAGAAGAGCCAATGAGTATTTAGGGTCTCAGAGACCTTCTTGAACTTGCTACTATTCCAGAGAGAGCCCAGTCCACCCGAGGCTCCTCGAGCGGAAACGGCCTAACCACTACCTTTGTTCCAAAATTTCTTGCTTATTTGGAGGAAGACTTTGTCCTCCATTTTTGTCTCATGGATGAGAATAATATTAGGGGTTTCTCTCCTTATAAGGATTCTTATGGCTTCTTCTTTCACTTTTCTCCCCATGCCTCTGCAATTCTAGGAGACCACCTTCATCACTTACTTTTTTGAGAGTGATGAGCTCCCTTGGAGCCCTGGGCCTGATTTCTTGTCATCTTCAGAGTTTTAGCCAAGAGATTCTCTAGGGTTGGTTGACTCCCTTAGAGCTTATCTTTGTAGGTTTCATGTTCTCTCTTTTCCTTGGCAGATTTTCGACCTCTTGTCGATCTTCTAGTTGAGATTTGTGAATCCCCTATTTCTCCTTCCTCCGCTAATTCCTCTGAATCTTGTTCTTCCTCTTCGGCTTCTGCATGTTTTTACTTAGGTCTATCAGAGGTGCTTTCTCCTTCCCTCGATCCAGAGGGGGTCCCTTTATCTGGGGTCGCATTCTTTTTGACCTCCTGGACTTCCTCGAAAGCTGAGCTTAAAGGCCCAAACTTGTTTTCTTGACCGTTCAGATGAGAGGCTTTCTGAGCAGGAGCCGGCTGATGACCTTTACCATTTGTGGCTCCATATTTGTGGGTTTTATGGGAGATCTTTGTCCTCTTGACCTGATTCCATCCCTCCTCCTTCCCTTTCTCCGCCACTCCATTGCTCGGGCAACCCCTAGCAAAGTGACCGTAAACATGGCATTTCCGGCACTTGAAAGGAAGCTACTCGTAATCTAGCTTCTGCACATGAGTCCAATTGCCGACATTGATTTTGATTGCCTCCGGGAGGCCCACCTTTAGATCATATCCGGGCACAATCATATTGATCCTTATTGTTGGCCCGATCTATAAATTTACCTAGGGCATTTCCTATGTGCTTCAGAGAGTCCTAGTTCCAGCAATGCACAGGAAGGTTCGGCAATCTAACCCATACTGGGATGGCCATTGGGACATCCACTGCAGGGTGAAAATCCGGCATCCACTTATTGAGGTATAAGCCCTGGGGTCCCATAAAGTATGGGCCATTTCGAAAGATCAAATCTTTATCCTCTTTAGAGGTGAATTCAAACATAAAATATCCTCTCCCCAAGAAATACGAGGTAACACTGTTCTTGATCAGAGGTGTCCAGTTTTTGACAACCCAGTTCTCCGTTGTTTTTGGAGAGGGCCAAAGACCAGTGAACTGTCCCACAAGGGCGCGATCCGCCAGGGACATAGCAACCTGGATCGGACCCTCCGAGGGGAGGGAGATTTCAAGAATGTCCTCCAACTTCTTCACGAATTTGGCTACTTCAGATGTCTTCTTTTTCGGCAGCTTGGCCAGCAGAAGGTTGAACGCATCTTCAGCTGTCAGGGGCAGAGGGGGGGGAGGAACCTGGGCCGAGCCCAGAACCTCCATGGCTGCATTTGAACCCTAGCAGGGCGTGATCTCAGGCTGAGCAGAGCGCGGGCTCAGGCAGCGGCTTGTTTCATCGTCCAATACAAATTTGATTTTAATGCTAAGGGGCATGAAGATAAATAACAGCAAGGCCACGAATACAATGCAGTGTGTCGAATCTCTATTATGCAAAATGTTGGCAACTTCGATGTTAGTGGTATCGCTCTAGCTAGCCCTAAATTTAGCAGTTTAATGCATTTATGTCATGGAATTTAGGATGCTTGTGTTATTGTTAAGATCACTAATCACCAAAAGAAGTGGTGGTGTCACCATTGCTTATTTCTAAAGACACCATTGTTCAGATTTAATTGGTTATAGGGACCAATTTATCTGGCCTTAAAAACCATAGACAAAACTAGTTTTTATGTGTTACAAGATCATAAACCTAGAGCAAAATTTTGGGTTAAACTGATAATAACTTTAACTAATCAAATTTACTGAAACCATCCTAACCATCATTCCCACTAACCCTAAGTTCAGGGATCATCATTCCACCTAACCCTAAGTTCAGGGATATAATGCTTTTATGTTAGATTGCCATTGTGAATTTTCCTCCGAGCCAACTCAGCTAAACTTCACTACTTCAACTACATCCTTTGCATTTTCTTCTAAATATAGCACACATGTTGTACCCCAAAGAATATAAAAGTAGATGGCATGATAGATAGAACGATACCAACATTATTCATTGTAGTTGTGAAGCTTATTTTGTTGAGTGTGCTTAATCAATTGAGGAACTTCCAGGAATGAATTACTCATCTTGACATCTTAATTTTTTTGCATGTACCGATGGGCATTTGATGGGTGTGGTGCCTACTAATATCATTTGACCTATTGGGAACATCACAATGTATATGATGACACATCATGTACAATGACTATTTTGATGGACTAAGAATTGGGATAACTTCCCATCTATGTGCATGGTGATCTTGCAGGAGTCCCCCTTCATAAAGGACACATGCTCTGAATTTTTTACATGTTCCTCATCCAATAATCGGGAGCAGATTCTAGTTCTAGAGTTATAAAATCTCTATTGAATTTAAAAGACAAGAAAAGAAGTAATGATTCACAAAGTAATTATTCAGTTTGAAAAGTCATCAACAAGAAATCCAATTGTGATGCTTGTTGACTTCGACTTATCCAAGTTGACTAGATGAAGATGGTTGATGGTCGACTAATATATTGTCTTTAGAAGTTGACTAAAATTTAAACAAAGTTACCGATACTCCTAGTGAAAATCATCATTTCAAACTCCATAGATTTGACTAACAAAAAAACAAAGTGAACCGACAATGATATCTTTTTTGCTCATCCTTTCTTAAAAAATTGCTACATCCTTTGGATTCTTCATTGCCATATTCTTACACTTTTACAACCCTTTCTTTTTCACTGCTGAAACTAGAATATTTCTGTTCTCTTTGTCCTTTTACTGTTGTTGGTGGGACTGGACTGAACTTGGATGTTGTGGACTGTCACATAGAAGAGGGGCTGATTTGGTTTCCGTACCAGAGTTTAGTCGGTTCCCTTGAATTTATAAGGCTTGGCTGACCAGTTCATCTAGTTCAAATAATTCTATTTTCCAGTGGCCCTAAAAGAACTTGCTCCCACATCATCTCCAAAAACTGAAAAATCATGCAAACGAAAAGAAAAAACATTAATGCACATGAATAAATACATATATGTTTAAAAATTTCATTTTTTTGGGTGTACTTTTAGTCAACTAGTTGTTCAACCTAAATTTTCATCCGATTTCAGTCCAGTCATAGCTGACTCTTGGTTGGTTCCAATCTGATAACTTTTCTATTCTTGTGAAATATACTTCTACATGCAAACTTTTCTATTCTTGTGAAATATACTGGTACAATCCGGTTAACACAAAACAAATTTCTACTTATTTGCAGTTGTACATCCTATGCCCTTCAACCACGTGGAATGAGTTTTGTGACTTTGTCTTGTTTACATGTCTCTATAGTGGACTTAGTTTCAACAAGAGGAAGATACCAGTCCTTTCTATTCATCATATGCTATGAGATTCCCATGTCAAAATATCAACTACCATAATTCATCCCAAATCTGGAAACACCGAAATGTCTCTACTGGCCATGGTTATGTGAATATATGTGAATATGAACTTTGCAGGTTTGCAAGCAACAATTGAATCCCAAACAATATCTTATATTCTCCTTTTGAAAGAAAATGACCATCATTTTGGCTGCCTCCTAGAACTTTCTCTCATCTCTAGCTCTGATTTCTCTCGCTGCCATTATCTTGTCTTTCTGCAAACAGAAAACATTATACTTGTCTAGCCATATGGATTCCTTGACGACTTTTCACCCATCCTTTTAGAAAAAATGTCCTTTCATGTCCCTGTTCCTCTTGTTCTTTGTTATCACATCCTAATGCATGCTGATATGCTAAGCACTGATATGTGCTTCCCAGCTACCAAAATTCCAATTCTATTCATTTTAGAAATTTAGTTGTAAGCACCTAATCTCTTCTCTTCTCCAATAGCCCAGCTTCTTCTTCCCATGAAACATCACTGCCACACACATCTTGTTGCTCCTATCACATGTTGAGATTCCCATGTCAAAATATAAACTATCATAATTCATCCCAAATCTGGAAACACCGAAATGTCTCAAATCTGGAAACACCGAAATGTCTCTACTGGCCATGGTTATGTGAATATGAACTTTGCAGGTTTGCAAGTAACAATTGAATCCCAAACAATATCTTATATTCTCCTTTTGAAAGAAAATGACCAGTTTTTGGCTGCCTCCTAGAACTTTCTCTCATCTCTAGCTCTGATTTCTCTCGCTGCCCTTATCTTACCTTTCTGCCAACAGAAAACATTATATTTGTCTAGCCCTATGGATTCCTTGACGACTTTTCGTACCCATCCTTTTAGAAAAAACATGTCCTTTCATTGTCCCTGTTCCTCTTGCTCTTTGTTATCACATCCTAATGCATGCTGCTCTGCTTCCCAGCTTTTCTTTAAGTAGACAGCAACCAAAATTCCAATTCTATTCATTTTAGAAACTTCGCATAAGATGAAAAATTTAGTTGTAAGCACCTAATCTCGTCTCTTCTCCAATAGCCCAGCTTCTTCTTCCCATGAAACATCACTGCCACACACATCTTGTTGCTCCCATCACTCCTTTCAGGTTTTTCTACAACCAAAAATTGTCATCCTTCTTCCAAGTTGCTCATCGATATTTGACCGTATCTCCAATACACCATCACACTTTTGCAGATTTATTTTCCACCCAAAGGTTTCACTTCAGAATTATACAACCACCAACTCATCACCTCAAATTGCCAACCATTATTGTCCATACACAATTAAAAGTCTAATTTCCAAGTTCCAACATTACACAAAAATCCTCTGCCCAGAAAATCTATTGCAACCTGTGCACACTATAGAATCAAATTCAATTAGAAAACTCATTGCAATAAGTTTAAAGTTACTGTCAAGGGATATTTTTGGGTTTCCTTTGCCCCCTTCAGCCCTGGGTATCCTATACACTTCTACCGGTCATATGCTTACACTCACAAGAGGTATTGAAATGGACCCATGCATTTATATATTTTGATGAAAGACAGACATCCTGACATACTCATTTGAATAATCTTCTTGACCGTGAAATTGTAATGATTAATTTCAAACATCAATTTACTGATAAGTAAATGCACAGATAAAAATATGGTATTGAAATGGACCGGTCATCATGAAAGTATTGAATGCAACTTACTCGTCGTGGCTTGCAAACTCGTAACTCCTGCCTGTTTCAGAGAAGATTATAAGAGCAACTTCAGCGTCATAGAGAACAGAAAGTTTTAAGCAAGCGGCCCTGGCGTTTGTAGAAAGTTGAGTGCCGACTGGTAGGGTTCAGATCGCTGTCTTCATCGCCTATAGCGACCTTCCACAGAAAAGCCAGCTAGTACAACTATCCATTGTTCGTTCCGAACAGTCGAGCGGAGAATTCTGAACACTGATTCAATGTGCAGGAAAACATACATTCAGGTTTCGAACAGGAATAGGAACAAGGGAGCGGGATGGCGGACGAGCTGAGGACGCCCGAAGAAATGAAAAAGAGATAACTCTTTTCTGACATAGCTCCAGGGTTTCCATATTAGCGTTGATCGTGCGATCGTGTTTCGAGTTCTCCTAATCCTCAATCTGGCTGTTGACAGAAGAAGATGGATGACAGACGCGAGAGGAATTGCATGGCAGAGCCGAAGAGTTTGAGGTTTTCGGGACTGGTGACGGAAATCGGGCAATTCCTCTGCCTAGTTAAACTACTCCCAATTTTTGAGTATTCTTACAAACTTTCCTACGAACTCCCAGACTCCAAAGAACAGTACTCGTGTAACTATGGATGTCTTGCAACAAACACTTAGTTCATCTTTTTTCACTATCTGTTAGGTGGGTGTTCCTCATATCTTTTTTTATTTTATTTTATGCACTCTCTTTTCTAGTTAAAAATACTATCTTAACCTTGGAATAATGTCTTTTAAATAGGAAAACTTTCTCAAAAATTTTTACTAAAAAGAAAAGTAAATCCATATACCCAGCCCCATGCACACACATATATAATATAAAATTACACATATATAATTATATTTTATTTTGATTAATTTTTATTTTTTAAATATTAAATTTTATATTTTTAATATAATTTATTTTTAATGGAATATAATATATTTATTTTATTTTTTATAATTTTAAATAAATAGATATGATCAATAAAGTAAAGTCTTTGTAAATAGCTTAATAATGATAAAAGAGAATAATATGACTATTCCAATTAACTCTCACGTGGTTATGTTTTAGCATTCCAAAGCACACTAAACAAATTAATTGAACAAAACCAAAAATAAATTAGAAGAATATATATATATATATTCTTCTAATTTATTTTTGGTTTTGTTCAATTAATTTGTTTAGTGTGCTTTGGAATGCTAAAACATAACCACGTGAGAGTTAATTGGAATAGTCAAATGGAGATGGACTATGACCCTGCCTCTTGGAGTTTTTACAGATAGCTCACGAGGAGCTGAAGTCTTACACTGGGGTTATAATGTAAATTAAACAATGTGAGAATATGGTAGAAAAATATTATAATGTGAATTAAACAATGTGAGAATATGATAGAAAAATAGTGAATTCACACAAGAGAGTTCCATTTTAGCATGTTGCAATAGAAGAATAGAAGGTTCAATCCCAAATTTGAAACAAATGAGAAGCTATTGTAGATTTGAAATTGAGGAAGAGGTTAAATTTCAACAAAGTACAATAGAAGAAGAGAATATTAGTTTGTGTTTAAGGACGTCTGAGATTATTTCGTAGTTTTATCATGCTAGTTTGAAATAGTTTAAATTGTGGAGATACTAAGACATTCATACTATAATGCATAAGTCAAATTGGAGTATTATTCAATAAAGAATTGGATTTTATCCTTTTATTTATATCATTAGTTTTTTCCATCTTTAGTTCTATAACATCTATGTAGTGTAATTTCTTAAGTATGCTACTTTCATACTCACTACATTTTAATATTTCTAATATATTTTTGTATTTATGTTAGGAAAGCATAGAACCATACCATGCATCAACTGGTATGAAATCAAAGTTCAATTCTCACTAAAACTTTGTAAAATTATCATAATTAATTCTATTTTAAGAGTTGGTCTCTATAAGATTAATTCCCATGCATCCCTAGCATAAATGAGACGCAAGAGATTTTACAACTCAGAGTGTTTACCGGGGAGAGGAGAATGGAAGAAATGACATTCACGCATGGTTTGCCTTAAATTTTTCCTTAAATTTTATGGGAGAAATCACATCTAGAATGACATGCCTTAAAGTTTGCCTTGCCTAATGAGTTTAAGAAAGAAATGACATGTACATGGTTTGTCTTTTAAAGTTTTTCCTAGACATATATGGGAGAAATGACATAGAAATGACAGAAATGACATCAAGTTTGCCTAAAATTTTATGGGAGAAATTACACATGTATGGGAGAAATGACACATGTACATGGTTTTCCTTAAAGTGGTAGTGGTTTGCACTTACTTAAAGAACTAGTGGTAGTGGTTGATTAAGTTATGTCAAAAGTCACGCCTTGATGAGTTTGTGGGAGAAATGATATGTACATGCTTTGCAAAATTATTTTATGCACTTACTAAAACAACTAGTGGTAGTGGTTGATGAAGTTATATCAAAAGTCACACCTTGATGAGTTTGTGGGAGAAATGGCATGTACATGGTTTTCCTTAAAGTTTAGTTTGCCTTGAATTTTATGGGATAAATCACATCTAGAAACCTTTGCTTTGACATCTATAAATAGGCTAAGAACATTAAAAAGAATTTTCAGCTTGCATTAGTTATATCCTTAAATAAGAAGTATGATTTAACACCTAACAGATTGTTTAATAATTTATAATAATGTCATTTTTGGCTTGTACTATCATTCATCCTTGATATGTACAAGAATTTTACAACTTGAACATCAACCTACACTATCATCATATCACTGTATGATAATCTAGATTATTAATATCCATTACATCATAAAACACTCCACTTTTAACATTTTACAAGATTAGAAGCATCATGGAAGGTGTAAATTTAGGTACATTAATAAAATACATTGGGTTGATTTAAATATTACAACAGGAAGCAGAGTCCAGTGATAAAGCTACAATTAAGAAATAAGGTACTCAAGGTAAAACATGAGATATAAAGTCATAATTGATTTCCTTTATTCTTAACACAGAAGGCAATGCTAAGAAACATTTCCTTGGCAACAATTGGAGGGTGGACTATTTCAGAATTTGTGGTATATTTTGAAGGTCTAATCTATGCAAACATTTGAGGATATTGCATATAGCTAACAACAATCAAATATCATTGTTTCAATAGGTAAGTTTGTTGCGCTAATACATTTCTTTGTATAGCAAAAGTACTAGAGCTAGATCTATAGCTTGGACCAATATTGTAAAGGACAATTTCGAAGAAATGCACGACATGCATGATGAATTATTGGAATTTCTGATCTTCTTAATCCATCGTGAGTTGATTGATCTGCTGGTATGTATAATAAGTTGTACCAGTCTAAAAAATCAGCTTGAAATGCAATAGAAAATTTGGGGAAGATTGAGAAATGGCTAATGCTTCTTCTGTTTCCTAGTATTGGCATTTGAGCATACCTGTTGTTGTTTATATATTAACGTTGGTATTTTTTTCTCACTACATTTTAGTTTTGTTTCATATAACATATGGATTCAATACATAAGGTTGATGTATCTCCACATTCATTTGTGGTATTTATAGTAAATTTGTAAGCATAATAAATTGTTATTGGTATTTGAACCATGTACTTGTAACACAAAACTAGTTAAATAAATAGAAACATTGAGAACAAGAAGTTGAGAAAATCCCCTGAATTATGGTGCTTGGCCATCTAGCAAGTAAAAATTAATGCCTAAATGCAAAAAAGTCCCTTAAATTGTTAAGAGTACTGATGTATTTTGTTTAATAGTTGAAATACAATGATTGTGGAACCATTGGTCTAAAATTGGAATGTAACTAATTTGTTTAGGAGAGAATGAAATGATTGCACGGGAAGTGCTTCTTGCAGAATATCACTGCTGTGTATTTCTTTATCCTTGCAAAAGGATTTGAGTTTGTTTCCAATGATGAAGTAACTTAAAAAAGTATTAACAAAACCCAAAATATTGTAAGTACCAAGGAATGTGATGATTATCAAAGAAAATTGATAATCGTATAGCTTGGACCAATGCCATGGGGCTTCTAATGAAAGAAAAGAGGATATTGAGAATCATGCCATTTGGACACAGGATTAAAAGGACTTATCATCAAGTACTGAATGTTCCCTAAATAAGATAACATATTCTTGATTTTGTTGAAGCTGGAGATCTACAGGATAATGTTGCAAGTATTCCTAAGTTCCTATATGATTTGATAAAAAGGTTTTTATTTTATATTACTTAATATCCTTAGACATGATGGGTAATTTACAGCCATGTCAGATGTTGGAAGGACAAAACTAACAGTGAATGTACCATGTGGTTTATTCTACAGAGGATGACAAAGCTACTATATGTTCTTGGAGAAAAATTGAAGAGCATATACATCTAGAGACAAATATCCTTGGAATCTCTAGAATATTTCCATGGTAAGAAACCTCACTTTTAAAGGCATTTTTTTCAAAATCTTGCACTTAGAAGGTAATAGAAGCTCCTAACGTTGCATTGTTAAAGCATTGTGAAATATGATATTTTTTAGGCTACTATCAGTATTTTATACATGATTCGAAATTAAAGATAGGAATGTCTGACAACATACCCGGTCTTTTATACATGATTCAAAATTACAGATAGGACTGCTTGACAACATACATTTTAATTTCGCTTCTTGTTTTCTTTTAGCACATTAATCTCTAAACAGAGGGAAAATGCCATAATGATCGTAGATAACTAGAATGACTAAAATATATGTTGTCATAAATTGATGAATATTTAGAGCTAATAATTATCACAATTCCAAATATCAAGCATGATATTTATAGTAAATTTGTGAGCATAAGAAACTGCTATTAGTATTTGAACCAGTCCTGGGCAACAAGCTATTGTGTTGTAAGTTGATCAACATATTGAAATGAAATACCTTATCTATATTTGGAATGCCTTTTCCTTCACCATATTTGAAATGCATTACCTGCCCTATCCATGAAATTCAATATGCGTGACAATATACTATATATTATATTGTGCTTTTCCATCCGTCTAATTCTATTAATAAATGATGTTGTGTTAATATGAGTAGAAGTAGATGAGAAGGAATCATCCTGCCAATAGCGTGTATGAGGTGGTAGGACTGTTTCCTGGGATAGTAATCAGCTAAAAGAGTTGGTAATATCATATCTATTTTTAGAATACATATATTGCTATGATCCGTATGTTTTCGTGCCCACATTTGGCCTTACCCATATATATTGGGTTGGGAATATAGTTTAGAAGCAGAAAAAATACGTGCATTGAAAGCAGATCTGATGGTGAGAGGTGTAATAAGTTGACATTCCTCGGCTACTAGCACTGTCATGGGAAAGATAATAATATATATTAGAGTGGCTCAAGGTGAGTCTGTGTGTAGAAGTGTGAAAATTAGATACTAGGCCCCAATGGAGGTACTAGGATGGAATGGGTAGAGTCTCCTTAGTATGCTAGGCTGGGTGTGCTTGGAATCTACATAAAGGAAGTACTTAAAAGGTAACCACTATTTGGAGATAAATAGGAGGTACTTGTAACACAAAAGATGTTTTTTTTTCCTTGCTAAAAATAGAGAAAAATAGAGGTCAAGACAGATGACGCATATGAGGATTTTCGTCTAAATAATTTAAATAATTTCTAAAGGAAAGTTATTTTATTTTCTTTAAAAAACCATTAAACAGAAAAACCTTTTCAAAACCAAATTTTATTTGACAGATCAGTGTACCTGTTAAATTCATACCCTACTTCCATAAGAGAGATTATAAAGTTATCTGAAACTCAAAAATATTATAATTGAAAAAACACAATAGAAAAGTAAATTGTTAGGCAAACTTGACTCGGGATAGAGTCAAAGTTGACTAGGGTAAAAAGTGGTGGTTTTGGGGCACATGGTTTTGTGCACCCATGGTTTTAGCCCATGGTATCACATGTAATGGAGCCTATAAAAAGGCTGGGAAGACTTCATTGTAAGGCAGGCCTGGAGGTGAGCGGTGAAGGCTCACTTGGCCGGATTGGCCAGGGTTTTGGCCAATGGTTAATGAAATTTAATTGGTTGGGTTTTTCCCCGGATTTGGGGTTTTCCCCGGTTAAACATTGTGTTTATGTTTATGTGAATTTTTTATTTACTTTTTCATGGTTATGGTTATTATTCTCTCATTAAATTGAGTTATGTTAAACATGAAACATTGTGTTTATGTTTATGTGATTTTTTGATGGCCTCTTTATGTTTATTTCTCTCTGTAAATGTTTATTATTTCTGCCAGTAAATTTCTAACAACTAGTATCAGAGCTAAATATTGGCTTGAGAGGGATGCTTCTGTGGCAAAGGGTTTTATGGCTCGGTGGATAAAGAGATCAGATCGCAGATCATGGAGAGCGATATGCCTGACATGGAAGATGTCGAGGTGGATGTTGTCGTTGTATGGCTCAGGAAGACCCTGTGATCACTGAGAGCCCTGAACGCCGTGATGAACTATGGATTTTATTTTAAATGAAAATGTGGAATTCGATATTTATATGGAGTGGCCACAGAAAAAAAGCACGATGACGAATACGGCATGTGGAGGGCTATGATGAGGCGGTGTTGGAAAAGGAGAGATGGTTGTAGTGCATGATTCGTGAGAGCTAAGAAGGCCATCGAGGACGTAGTGCAAACCATGGAGCAATGTTGAAGTTCCATTCATATCCAAGAAAAATTCATGAGAATTAGAGTTGGACGCATGGATATTTTCTGTGCAGAAGTCGTTAATCAAATGCTAAAACAATATTTTCACCGCTCAGATTGAAGGCAGCAAACTAGAAATAATGCCCAGTGGCCATGGAGCCTGTGATAGCATCGATGGTTAATAGTGGCTATGGCGCTGTACATGGTAGTTCTGGGTAAAGTGAAGTGTAACGTGAAGGTATTTTTTTGTGGACTGGCGCAGTCATAGGGACGAGCTCACTGCTGTCATATCAGTATGATAAAAAATTAAATTCGTGGCATCGCTGGAAAAGAGGCGAAGCATTTTTGGAGAAGCCACAAAACATAGATCGATGGTAATCTAAGAACCGGATGTGAGAAAAGTAGATATCCATTGATAAGACTCAAAGGATGCACAAGTCTATAATAATGCAGTCATGCAATGGTGGTAGCACAAGGTAGCCTCGTTGGTGTTGGGCGACATAGAGGCCACCACTATCGATCCTGCAGAGAAAATGGCTATTAATCCGAGCTTGGATGCTACAAATGTTTCACAGATACTTTCAAGGAATCAAGGAGTAGAGCCAGGAAAGAGATCGAACGGCTTGAAATTTTGTGTGCCATGAGAACACATGGAGAAGTCGGTTTTATGAGTATGAGAAACCCTTTGATGCCGAGCGGATTAGTAAGGATGACAGGCAGTTTAAATTTTATTACAAAGTTATGATCAGCGCTGAGAACTTGGACGGGACCTTTGATCACTGTGACACTCTTGCGGGAGCGGGCATTGCTATCTACGATTCAGATGATAATTTGATTCTGAAGCTACAGAAGCAGCTTGGGCTGGATATGAGTAGGGCTGTTACAGAGTATTCGGCTTTGAAGGAGGGTCTTGTGGCTGTATTCGATCTGGGTATCCGAAATGTTATTGCTCATGGGGATTGTTTCCAAGTATACAAACAGGTTATAGGTCGTTGGAATGTCAGACATCGCAAGATTGTTGAATTTCACCGGGACATGGTACATCAGGTTCACAAATTGGACAAATTATTTATGGTCCTTATCCCAAGATGTGAAAATAGAGTTGCATTTTCGTGAGGTCCATGTCAAAATTGTGGTCGAGGGTGGAGAAGAGGAGCTTCACCAAGAAACCAAGCAGAAAATTAGAATGGACCAGCAAAAACATAGAGGGCAGATTTATGTACAACTATGATGTCCTCTTTGGAGAGGACATCATGAATGAATGTAGAGAATGGTAATTTAAAGAATAGCAACAATGAAACAAAAAAAAAAATTTATTATAATGGAGTTAATTTTATTACATGTAAATGGGCATACTGCTGTAAGACCTGGTATGGCATGCGTACCCCTGGGAAATCACTGGTAAAGTCTGGGTTAGACCTAGGTGATAGGGGGGATGCCAAATTAACAATTACCCTGGGTAAAAATTTGAGGGGGGAAGAGCTAGAGTGAGCGGGGTTGTCTCACTTAGCAGGTTTGGCTGGATTTAGTCAAGAAACCCCAAGTCAAGTTTAAGGGGGGAATTGTTAGGTAAACTTGACTCAGGATAGAGTCAATGTTGACTAGGGTAAATAGTAGTGGTTTTTGGGCACATGGTATTGTGCACCCATGGTTTTAGCCCATGGTATTGCATGTAATGGCGCCTATAAAAGGCTAGGAAGACTTCTATTGTAAGGTAGGCTCGGAGGTGAGCAGCAGCTCACGGGTCGATTGGCTGTGGTTTTGGCCAATGGTTAATGAAATTTTCATTGCTGGGTTTTTCTCCCACTGGGGTTTTCCAAGTAAACATTAGTTTATGTTTGCTTAATTATTTATTGCCTCTTCATGGTTATGGTTATTATTCCTCCTCAAGAATGATATGTTAAACATAAACATTGTGTTTATGTTTGTGATTTTTGGCTGGTTCTTTATGTTTATTTCTCTCAAGAATTATTTATTATTTCACTTAAAATCCTAATAACATAAATTTACATAAATAGTCTACATTCGTACACAACTGTTTTTTTTTCCTCACTAAAAACAGAGTATAACAGAGGTCAAGACAATAGGAGGATTTTCGTCTACCTGTTTTTTTTTCCTTGCTAAAAATAGAGAAAAACAAAGCCTAAAAAAAGAGCAAAACAAAAGTCAAGATAGACGACGCATAGGAGGATTTTCATCTACGTGGAAATTCGGAGATGAGGCCACAACGAGAAGATGAGGCAAGAGATTGCCGAAGATTTCGAGGCTGCAATGAGAAGACGAGGCAAGAGATTGCCGAAGAGGTCACGGAGGACGCAAATTACAAATTACCTGCAAACAAAAAAAACAGAGCAATAAAATTAAAACCAACAAAAAAAAATCACAAAAAAATAAACAGTAGAAAAACAACAACTTTCTCACCTCCTTGGCCATGCTCAACACCAAGCCCTTGCAACAACAAACAAAAAACACAACAAACATCAAACAACAAACACGATAAACAACAAACACAACAAACAAATGACACAGATGCGACAACGGTAATAAGCCTAAAACCTCTTCAAGTTTGCGGGCCGATATATTTATAAAAAAAATCCAACCAAATTATTTTAAAAGTTCGGCTAGACCTTGGTTATTGGTTTTCCCATCTCCGGCCAAAATTCTGTTTGCCCACGTTATCAATATGTTATCAATGTAAATGGAAGAATTATTTTGGTTGAAATAATTTCGAAATTTCGGACGAACTGTTGGGAAAATGACTTTTCCACCCCCGATTCTCACAAAAGTGTAACCCACCTTTGCGGTTTTACCTAGACCTGAGATCTATTTTTGAAAAGACAGTTTCCCCCTTCACTTGAAAAAAAATATCATCTATCCGTGGAAGTGAGTATTTTTTCTTAACAGTTAATTTATTAAGCTTTCTGTAATCTATACACATTCGTATCATACCATCCTTCTCTTTTACGAATAGTATCGATGCCCCCAGGGTGACACACTAGGACAAATATATCCCTTGTCCAAAAATTCATGTAATTGCATTTTCAACTCAGTCAGTTCAGGCACACTCATTCGATATGGTGCTCGTGATACTGGGGATTCCCCTGGAATTAATTCGATGGTAAAATTGATGTCTCGCTTTGGTGGTAGTCCTCATATGTTTACTGGAAACATGTCCATAAAGTCTTGCACCACTTATAATTTTTCTATCATGGGGTCTTATCTTTAGAATTGGTGAATCCTACTTGAATTGCATTTATTTGACATCCTTTTTTGATGCATTTTCCTAGCTGAGATGCAGTAATAGGACACAACTGAAGTGTCTTTTCAATCCCTTGCAATTCTTGGCAAGTTACGTCTTCAGCCTTATAATACATGACTTTCTCCTTGCAGTCTACTAGCGACCAATGCACTTCAAATAAATCCATTCCTATTAATATATCATAGGAGCCTAACGATAGAATATTCAATTCAACCTTTGTATGTTGGTTTCCAACTTCTAGGGGACAGTTGGAAACTTTAGCATTAAATCTTCTCTTTGCCCCAGTGGCCAACTGTACCAGCCAAGGAGTTTTAAACATCTAGATTTGCAAGTCACATTTTTCCACTATCCGGAGATTTACATAGCTTAAACTAGCACCAGGATCAACGAAAATAGAAATAGGGTGGGAATACATCTTACCTACCAGTTATATCATGGTTGGCTATTAATTTTCTTGCTGATCGTCAAGTGCAACGTGGATTCTGGATATGTCTCACACCACGTCCCCCACTATGAATGCCCCTTGCACATTAGCTGCAGTTTCGTTTCTTCCACAATGAGGAAAATCCTTATAATAATGTGCCACACTGCATCCCAAACACTGTAATGGTGGTTTCTAGATATGCCCATGATCTAGTCTACTAGATGGTTTAGTGGGTCATTCCTCTGCTAGCCACTTGGTTCTTTGTTGGTTTCTTCCCTATTGTCTATTCGATGTATTTTTGGCAGTATTATTAAAATTCCCAGATCTGCTACCTTCAAAGTTTGAGTTACTTTTTTGCCCTTTCTTGGGTATCCGACTCCTTCCAACTTCTCCTTTTACCTTGGATCGCTGATAGCACATACATTATTTTTGAATCACTTCGTCCATATTCTTTGGGTTCACAAATTAGATTCTCTGCTTCATATGAGCATGTAGGCTACTCAAGAATCCCTTACTTTCACCTTTTCATCCCTCACATATGGCACATATCACAATAAGGAAGTAAATTTAGTTATGAACTCATCCATAGATAGATGTACTTGTCTCAAGTCATGAAATTCTTGAGATTTTTCGTCGTAAAAGCACTCTGTTAGATATTTATCTTTAAAGTAATGCTAAAATTTGTCCCAAGTCACATTTTGGTCCTCAATTCCTCGCAAATTTTTAACTTCTTCCCACCATAATGTGGCTTTTTCTCATAGTTGGTAAATGGCTAGTCGAGCCTTTTGTTTATTGTTATATTCATAGACATGAAAATATTTATTCATGTTAATTACTCATGCTTTTGCTACTTCTTTGACTTATCCATCGAATGTAGGAGGTTTATTTTTTTAGAATTCACCTTGCAGCTCCACTTTCTGCTTTTTCATCTCTTGTTGGTCTGAGACATTTCTTGACTCTGCTTCATTATAAGACCTGTTTTTATTACTTCGCTAGGTTTGGCTACCCTCTAGCTTATCATTTGTTGGTTGTCATTGTTCACCTTCTTCTTAGGTGTCTCTTTCTCGGCTCGGTTGATTTGTCCCTTGATTTTGTTTATCTGAGAGGCTTTTAAGGATCCTCTCTTGTTCCCACATCAATCTCTCATTATCACTTCTTACCTGAACCATTTCTTCTTGTAGTAGTTGCACAGTATCCATAAGTCTACTGGTTTTCTGTTGTTGTTTCTTGAGTAATCTACTACTTTGCTGATGCTGGTCCACACTCAGCTGCACCCACATTTCTGGATTCATTTCTAGGTTAGGCTAGGGGTGAGTTTCCGTTGTAGTCCTGGGAGATTGATGTACAAAACCCTTCCTCATTGCACACCGTCAGCCCCTCCTTCCCAATTTCTGTGCACCTTTTTACACACACCAAATGTTATTTTCGTGACCTTTCTAGGTATTAGTGTTTGAATGCTGCTCTATTACCACCTATAACATCTTACCATAAACTCTTTACGTTTCATAAAAAAAAAAACTTCTAGCATTAATCCCTAAGTTAATACTCATAATGAAAAAAACATATAAATTACATCTTAACACAATCATATATATTGATACATATTCATCAGGTTTTAACTATATGTTGTAGCATTTATTAAGATAATGTTATCTTAATCATTATTCTAATTAAACCATTTCCACATAATTTATCGAATAAATTTATAAACACTATACTTTATTCATATTTGAATCAGGAGTTGGGAAAATGTATTTTGACACCTAGGTGCAAGGCAATGTTGGTTAAGGCATGCTCGTAGCCCTAGGTTCAAATTTGATATAATACATAGCATATACATAATTTATGTCAGCGGAATTGTGGAAATGATTTTTCCAATAAACAAAACAAATATAAATAATTTGTAGTACCTTCTACCCTTGTTACTTATTGTCTGCAGATTGTTTACTATAAATTCTGGATCCTCCGTAGTCTTGGGTATCATTTCCATTTGAGAGAGGGACATTTGGAAGCTTATACACCATCAATGGTTTTTAATTTCATCAACGGATGTAATGATTTCTGGGGCGGTTAGGGTATTTTCCTACCCTTGAACCCTAACCAATCTTCCATTTTTCACCACTGTTGGGAATCCCCCTATCTGCAACTCCTACACAGTGCGGTCTTCTCCATTGGCATTCTGCCTAATCCAATAAGTGACGACACCTCCATTCTTAACATGGCTCTCTCCCAGATTTATATTTCACTTACTAGTCTGCTTATAATGGTTTGCTAGGGTTTTAAGGGTACGTTTTTGCTCCTCTTCACAACCTATTTAATTGTAATTAATATGCTCTGCTACGGGGCTATGCATTCATCAATTGAATCTATTCTACAAAGGAGCATACCACAGGGTTTGGACTTGCACAATGGAGGCACCACCTATGACACTAAAGCAGGTGAGGAGGTTCTACTCAGTTCAGGTGTCTTCAATTAATCTTTCCTCTGACTAAATGAGTATATTATACTATTTTATCTCTTTTTGATTAAACTCATGTTACCAGGTTTTTGGATCTCGCCTTCTTAAACCACATAAGGTAAGCACTCTATCACAACCCACTTTTGTTTTTTGTTCTCTGTTTTGGGTATAATCATTAAATCCTCTGAGAACTAACATTGTTTTGCTCTTGCCCTGCACGTATCTCTAAAACCCCCAATACCCTCAGCGCTTTCGTCCCTCTCATTTTACTCCCAGTCTAATGCCCTTTGTTTCTCTATATAGGTATTCTGAAGTCCTTTCAAGTAGCTAGATTTCTCGTTTCTGTACAGGACTGCTCTTAAGGTTTTCGAACAAAATGGTTTATGTTTGTTTATACGAGATTGAAGCTCTAAGTTTTCAGATTTGGTTCTGTTTGAACAATCCCTTGGAGGGATTAATGTATATATTTAATAGTTTGATTATCCATTACTGTTTTTTGTGAACTACAGGTTCATCGCTTATCAGTATCACAGTTAAAACTTGCTTCCCATAATGGTATTTCATTTATGAGGGTTTTTGGAACAACTTCTATGTTCCTTCTCTTTTCTGATTTTCACAGCAACGTAAAATTCACAGCTAAATATAGAAGTGTTTTGGTGGGTTCAGGTTATGAACTCTGCGTTTTATTAATCTTGTAATTTCATCAAGGTATTGGCTATAAATAGTCATGTGGATTCAGCATATGCGATACTTAATTCGTTGTACTGATAATGTCCATGAGATACTCTTACTTTCTTAAGTATTTTTCTTAATAATAATTAATGTTCTTCATTATGACAAATAGTTCTACATTTTCTATTCCTGTTCAATTTCTTTTCCTGTTTTTTACTTCAGTAATAATTTTTCATAGTAGGAGGAAACAAATAGGTGACCAACCCATGTATTTGTTTTCTATTCTTCTTTACAGAACAAACTGTCCCGTTTGGTTAATTTCCTCCCTGAATGGATTAACCGTGCTGCTAGATATCATTAAATCATTAAATCTTCAATATTTTATTCTTTGCATTGGAATTACCTTTCTACAAGACTTATTATACATCAAACTCTTCTAAAAAAATTATTTATACAACATTCAAAACTCTAAGAGCAGTTATCCCTATCTATTTTGGGGTAACCCGAGATTTCACATTGCACAGAAAAATTATTTATAGAGAATAACATAGTTATAAATACTTTATGAGAACTCATTACTCCATTTCAATCATTTCTTGTAATAGTACTTATCTCATATAAGCAAGGCTGATGACATCCTCCCAACCATGAGAGAGGCAATGACGTCCTCATCTCCCCTCGTGCTCCTCACCAGAGTAGATTGCGTAGCAGTTCTCTAGGAGGTAGACCTCAAGACCTCTGTCTAGTCTCTCCCCCAAGGTAAGGTGAGGTAGCAGAGTTCCACTGATCTCTACCATCTCTGGACACTCTCCCCTCTTAGCTCTGTAGCTGCTTCTCTTCTCTTGAACAAAACCACTTTCCTTCTTTAGGATTTTCCTTTTATTCTGAGAGGAAAGTTACCTGCCAATAACTACTTAATCCAACTACTCTGGAATCTTGGAAAAATTTTACCATTAGTTTATGGAAACATACAATAATTAAATTTTTTATTCAAAGAAAATAACTCTGGCTCATAAATTGATTAACATGCTTGTTAATCTTATTAAACTTAAAAAGAAAGTCCAATGTCTAATTTGAAATGTCATTTAAGAAACTTAAATCCTAGTATTACAATCTCCAATATATATTAAAATATAAACCATTGTAAATATAAAAATTCAAATTATTAAATATTTTCAAAATTAATAACAAAAAACCATCACCATTTTATTCATACATTCATTATTTATTATTAAATTAGCATAATTAACAAAATTAAATAATCATTACTATTAAATTCAAATAATTTTTAACATACCATCAACTACATTAATAAACCATTATTAAATAACCAAACATTAAATCAACTATGATCATTTTCAAACCAAACTGTGCTATCTAGATTTTAAAAATAAAAATAAAAAACTATTTGTTGATAAGTAGATTCAACTCTATAGATCTAGGTTTATAAATAGTATTTTTTTAATATTTATTCAAAATATAAACATACTATTTTAAATAATTATAATAAATGTTAATGTTAGATGAAAAATATCATGTAATTATTGAATGATATAATTTAGGTGTTCATTATTATATTATAAGAAGTTGTTTTAAATGAGATTTTTTGGAATTAGTGAAATTTTGATTTTGTATGATTTAAATTGATTTTTTAATTATATATATATATAGATTCAATATTAAGAAAAAAATTAAGAATATCACCCATACCCTTGTGATTTTAGTAAAATCTTGTAATATTCTACATAAATTAAATTGCAAAATAAACTTGCCTCATAAGTGGCTTTTATCTTTGGCTTGAATATTACTTATTATATTTTTCAATGGAACTTCATTCTTTGTTTAATAAGAAAACTAAATCCCACAAGCTAACTACTTTACTTGAATGCAAAGTTATAAATAAAGTAACAAGACACTTAACATTCTGTAAATACATCACAACAACATTATAAAATGTCCCTTAAATCCCTGTACACATAATTTAATTTCATTCTCTCCCTGCACCATATCCATTTCCGCAGTCTTTCGCCCTCACCCTCATCGATGTAGAAACTTATAAATATCGTTTTTCTATTCTTCCTACTGACGTAAAGCTGCTGCTCTTGGCATGTCTGCATTCTTTTCTTCAGAGGAAGCTTGCAGGCAATCAGAAACATCATTATCGTCATCACGACGCAAAACACGAATTCCTTCTGCAGGGAATCTGTTTTCGCACAGTATTAACATCATTCACTGAACACGAAAAAAATATTCATTCCAAAGTTGGATGTTGAAAATCAGTAAAGTTTGAACGTACCCACTACAAGCACTGCCGGCTCTTCTGTTTTGCGGCCGCCATGACAACAACTCCATGAGACGACCTCCGCGTTATCTGCTTCCTCCGTCGAATTCTTCATTGTTGTGTTATCTTCATTCCTCAGCGTTGAATTTTCCATGGAGGAATACCTCGAAATATGTCTCCTCAAGATCCATCACAAAACATTAGAAATCAAAATCCATGCGTTGGCAAAATGCAGAGACGAGACAAAAGGGCGCTTAGCGTTTCCGCTTTCGTCCGCACGTGCCGAGCCTTTCGACGCCTTCTTCAGTTAATTCCCCCGCCATTTGCAGCCACTTCTTCGTCAGAAGACGGTTGAATTTTTCAGAGCTCCGTCATCGTTCTGGTGGGGCTGTTGCTGGGAACTGCAGATGTCCGCGAGGAAAGAATCCACGTCAAAGGGAATTCGTTGGGGTCGATTCCGTTAGCGTCAAATGTATAATTCTCTAGACCGTCATCGCTGAACAAGATTTCGCTGAGAGCCGAGAGTTCAGAAACCATAGATTCAATCGGCGGCTTTGAGGAAATATTTTCTGCTTCACCTTTTTTCATTTTGCGGATCGTCGTCAAAATAATGAGGCCAAAGAGGCAACCCCAAATCATCCAAGCAAATCTTCGGCGACTGTGGCAGATCTTGGAGCAGTACGTCCCACTGAATCTCCTCGAAAGGACTTGAATCTGCCATTATAAAGAAGACGAGCAAAGTTCGGGAGGAGGAGCAAACACCATAAAATTTGGTTGACCGTTGCAGTATAGGAATGGATATACATATATATTTATCAAATTCCTTTCTTGGTGGTGAAGCAAAAGCCCTTTCGGAGCACAACGTCATTGGACGAATCAGAGCTCGCTATTACAGCTGTCGTGCCGCGTCGTCCTTTCCCTCCAATTACAGATGTCTAGGAAGACTGACAATGATAACAATGTTATCCTGAGCCTTACGCAACCTGAGGAATCCAAGGAAAGTAAATAGAAACAAATTTAAGCAGCACTAAAGTATTAGAATGAGAGTAGAACATTCCTTCCCACATTTGTTGTTTAATCTATATTGGTATTTGGACTTTATACATGGTGATCTAAAAAGTTTCTAGAGGTTATAAGATTTAATTAATTTGTATTGCTATTTGGATTTGTACGGAGTTGTCTATGGAAGGCTTCCATGGAATAGTCTTGACCATAGTTTTGGTTTAAGTACAGCAAAAACAAATTTCAAAAAATGAAGTTGTTAGAGTGTTTGAATTTTATTTTTGATATTCAAAAATCTGTGTCTGAATTTTTCATAATCTTCTAAGAATTTCTGGGTTATTTTGTGGGTTTTTTAGACTACAGCCATTTTCTAGAGGTCATTAGCTTTCATTCGTATTGGTATTTGGACCTATGTGTGGAGGTTATGGAGTTGTTTATAGAGGTGGAGAAATTGAGTGGGGACTGTCAAAAGTGGTTGGAATCTGAGCAAAAACATTTTAAAATTTTTTTGCAGTAATAATGCTTGGATCATATTTTTTTATGGTGAAAATAGATTCAATGTCATCAAAAACCTCCAAAACACTCAAAATCTTAAAGTTTAATAACTATAACTTGAGTTTACAAAAAATCTCTACCAAATTTTATTAACATCTTACCAAAAATTTCCATAATTTTCAAAACCAAAAAACAATTAAAAAATACGACAAAATTTATAAAAAACCCTGGACAATGTTTTTGGGATAGCTATCATGCTGCAAACAATTTAAGCCTTAACTTTTTCCGCTTTCTAATAGGGGGCTGTTCATGTCTTTTTTTGTTTTTTGTGTTCTCACTCTTTTCAAATTTGTCTGCAACCTTGACTTTAATGACGGGGGAATAATGCCTTTGAAATAGGAAAACTCTCGAGGAATTTGTAGTAAAAAGAAAAGTATATGGAATATATATATTTTTTTATTAATAAATATCTGTGAGTTTTTAATAGCATATTTTTAATTTAAAAAAAATGATTTAATAAATATCAATTTTATATTTTTGATAATTAAATTTTATTTTATAAAAGTATTTTTTTAATATATATTAGTTTATTTATATAAATTAAAAAAATTAACAAATTTTAAATAGATATAAATTTATGATAAGTATAAAAAATACTTGTTATTAATATTAAAGAAACCATAAAAATTAATTAAATTATAACTTTATTATTATTAATTATAAAAAAAATTAATATATATAAAATTTATACATTTCAAAAAATATATAAGAAATATAAATTGTGTATTTTTTTAATTAAGAACATTCAACTTTATATTACAAATTACAATATACTCAAAAATATTTTTATACTTTTAATTTTTTTAATTGATTAAAGATAAAAACAAATTTTTATCACATGCTTGTCATCTCCCTGCCTGATTGCACTTCTCTCCCATGTTTATCATTTCCTATCCGTCTCATGATTCTTTAATTTTTTCTTATCTCTGGAATCCCATGAAGAAGTCCCGCTTTAAGAGTCACAAGTATTTCAAGTTTGGATGGCAGAATACCAATGCCAATATCCCCAACAGTGAAAGAAAATTTAAAGAGAGGCTGATAGTTTTGGTTTCCAACAGTAAAATAGAATTTGAAGAGGAAGAGGCTTATTCTAGAGCTCACTATAAGGGCGCCCAATATAAGAGGAAGAGGATGTGCACGTATGTACATCAGTCTATCTAATTGACAAGCTCTTTTTAAAATAAAAATAAATTATATTTTAAATAGAAAAATAATGTGTGATATAATAAAAAACATTATGTATATATCATGAAAAATAATATTTTTATAGTTAAAATGTGTATTTTGTTATACATATTTACTATATAGCATTTAAAAACACAATTAAACAATGAAAAATTACACGCTTTTACACGTGAATAAATTTGATTCCTCTAGGCTCAAGTTAGATGTGTTTAAGATGAATCTATGTTGATTCATAAAAATAGTAGGCTTGTGAAGTTTCTTCTCATAATTCTTAATATAAGTTTGATTTCTAGACTAAATACCTTGTCTAAATCCATGCTCAAAGAGCTAATGAGGCAATAGGGAATATTAATACTAGTATTGAAGTGCGCGTTTTTTTTCAAAGTCCTCTCATTTTGTATCGTAATGTATTTTGATTTGGAACAAATTGCGTGCTATCGTAAAGCTTGTGGTATATAGAGTAGATCTACACCCCTCTTATGTTGAGTAAATAAGGAACTCTATGTTTTCGCTAGTTCTTCTATGCTTATAATCCTAGTTGGGAAGGATTAAAAATAGATGCTCAGAGCATCAGTTGTAGTTGTATAATGTTTTCTTCAAGATTTTCTCAAGAATAGGCTCTAGAACTGAGCCCAAATGGTAGATCATGATGGTGGTATATTTCAATTGTTATATTGCACATTTACACTACCATTGTATCTTGGTCCTTCGTGTGGATATGGGGCTTTATTTCATTGAAATTATTGGTGTGAAATTCAAATGTACTACATCGGGTTTTAAAGCCGGGAGGAAATGATGGAGTAGAGTGGAAACAAAGGAAGAACAATGAGGATTATGTACACAACACTAGGTGATTTTGGTGGTGGAGGTTGTGGATATGGCCTTGGATTACGAGCTCGACTACCGCCACAACAAACCCATTAACCTTGAACATTGCATGCAATTACATGTTGGAGAATTAATCTCAAAACAACGAGTTAAATGAAATGACAGCAACCATACCTCAAGTAAACGCTTTTGCATGTTGCAGATTGAGTTTGCAAGCTAAGGACATGGCATAAATGAAGTTTTGAACAAGAGGAAAATTACACATTCTCAGTAGATGACAACTATTGAAGTCAAATGAGAATTTAATGAAGGGTTGGAAGAAATGTATGGTTAAACAAATTATTTCCCAAGTGTTATTTACTTCATGCAACCTCTACAAGTTTAGAAAAATCAAAGTCGCCCATCCTATGTGTAAATTTGGTAATGCCTCGTCTATTCATTCATATAAACAAAAACAACACAAAGGTTACATCATCGGATTTAATGCTTGGTAGCCTCAACTTTCCCCGTAGGGAAACTGTGTCCGTTGGCCACCTCAAAGAGTTAAAATCCAACCAAAATTGAAACATCTTAATCTTGTCTCTAAATGCCTTATAGGGTATATTATCTAATGTATCTATTAACATACTATTAAAAATTTAAATTCTATCCACCCACTTCATCTTTCAACAAAAAAACTAGACTTTTGTAATTAATCATCTCGAGGATTCAATAAGTGTTGGATCCTTTGCACTTGATCCGATCATATCTACTTGATGCATGCTTTGGAGTTGACGTTCAATGTGACCAAGGCACACATTTTGGTGATGTACACAAGTTGTATTACCTCGAATGTCTCCATGCATATAATCCAATATGGAAGCTACCTTTGGATCACTTCCTACCTCTTGAACTCCAACAATGGCCTTCTCCATTAAACACTTCATTGTACAATAGAGGTGGATTTCTTGTTTGAAAAAAGGACAATCGTCCTCTTCTATTCCTTAGATCTGTCACCATTGGTTCCATTTCATCATCCTGAATGTCATCTTCAAATTTGGTTTTGAGGTCTCGATCCCATCCTGATATCAAGCCCATTACCACGAGAAGGCGTCCCCACAACATAGGCATGCGATGGGTTTTCCATGGTTTCTTTACCATATTTTCTTCCTCGCTTACTAGGTCCCACCTTCTCCTTTCCTTTGTCTTTTCCCATGTTTCCGCTGGACCTCTTTTTCCTGCATTTCTCTACTTGTCTACACTTTAGACATTTTTATTTTCTAGTGGGTGTCCCCGAATCCACACCTTTGTGGTTCCCACCCGATGTGCAGAGACCGGAAGGATAAAGAAGCTAGGAGGACACAGTACATAGAAACGCAACAACATCATTGTTTATAATATGAAAAACCAAAATATTTTCTTATTTATTGAGTGTCGAGTATTTGAAGCCCTCTCGCTCATCATCATTTTCCATTCCCCTAATTAGATGCCCCTTTTTTCATGACTATGCAAGAGTTCCTCTTCGTAGCGATTGCCCAACTCGAAGATTGATAATGCGCGTTTCATTAACCCTGATGCCCTCAATAGAAAATAGGAAATAACACCGATTGCATGCCCCTATTTTATTGACTATGCAAGAGTTCCTCTTCGGCGATGTCGGTGCCCAACTCGAAGATTGATAATGCATTATAATTAACTTGATGCCCTAAATAGATAACAAGGACAAAACAAAGAATATTTAAGTGGATGCCCCAAGCCCCTACATAAATAGCAGTTACATCCACTAAAATTAGAGAAATAGTGATGAATTTCCAATAACTTCCCACCTCTGCGTTTGCAAGATTACCAAAGCCCATAATCCTCAAATAATCATTCCATACCATACATAGTAGAGGAGTTACAACGACATGCAATACTCGTAGAAACAAAAAATCATTACGGGAGAGAGTCAAGATGCAAGATTTCATGATACAATTCAAGGTGGAGCTCGTTGGGGTTCCCATGTTTTGGCTAGATTGGCAAGACCAAAAGATGAGACAACATCAGGAACCACTTTCGCACCTCGAGGGATCTAGCCCTCCCGGGTCCAGAGAGGGACATCTCTACTTTGAGCAAAGGGTTTGTATCTATGAGGCTCCAAGTTTAAGATGTTAGGCTAGTTATAGGCACGGGTTTCTTTGTTTGATTGTTTGTTTTGGTTGTTGGTTATCGAGAAAAGAAGGGTTCAACGCAAGACCAGGGATGAGCAAAGAGGGATAAGGAAGAGGTGAAACATTCCAGGGAAATACTCAAAAACCATTGGGCAATGGAGTTAGGAAAGGATTTTCTTGCTACTCAACAGGCAGGCTTTCAATTGGGCTGGTCATCTGAAACTTAGGATCTTCAAGATGATTATGTGATATGGACAGTAGGAGGGGAGGAGATAACATGGATTTCAGAGCACAAAGTTACAGATCAGCAGGTCGCACAAGGATCGTAGTGGACAAGGCTAACACTAATCCCCAGTGTTCCCAAATCTTCCAACTAAATCTATAACAAGAAAACATCTAAGAGCTGAATTCATTTAATTCATACATCAGAGAGCAGGCAATATCATCCACTACACTAGTTAAATCAAGTGAAAACATTCATTAGATAATACATTCAGAAGAGAAACATAAATGGCAAGGAGAGCAGGAACATAGGGTACCTAACAAGGGTAAATCCTATGCCAAACTTCTGATGCAAGCTAGTAGAAACGAAATGAAATGAATGTAAACACAGAGATAGGAAAACATCACCGCTACTTCAGATCAGGATCCAAAGAAATGTGCTTTTCATATCAAGTAACAATACCAATCAAGCACAATATTGCCAATAGCTGAATACTCAGTCTGAAAACATATCCTTCAACCTATCCTACAATCTTTACACAGAGACTAAGTCTCAAAAGCAACTTCTTGCAGTTCTATGATAACCGATCAACAACCTTTACAATATTTTCTTATGGATTTTATAACAGCAGATGCACTGAGGAGGTAGGTGAGAACTAAATGAAACATTAAACGCAGAAAGGGAGAGAGGGCCGAAACCCACTCTGCTTTAACTCTCTGCATTTATCTCTGGCATGGCTTAGATGTTTTTACTACAGTAATGTGTGGTACATTTGGTGAAATAACTAAGGAAAAATAAGAAACAGTGAGGTCTGCCCTACTTGTGCAACAAATGCTTCTGATCATGTAGGACTGTTGTTTGGGGCAGGAAACTTCAGGAACATAGTGTATAATAAAAAATGCATGGGCATTTTGTCCTCTGATGAAGAAAAACATTCTGCTGCTGTAGAAGACCCTTGTGGTACGGTTTCCTGTGCATTAAACTTCTGATTGATCTTCGGGGTTTTCAATCTGGTACCTTTCCTCTGAAAAACTGGATTAATCCTCTAAAGTCTCCAGTTTAATGCTTTAACTCTTCGATTTTCTTGCTGATTTATTTTTTCCACTCCACAGTTACCTTCTAGCCGTGAAACTGTGCTTTTAATGGTTCCGGAGGAGAGTGACAAAATTTTGACCCTGTCCTTTGATTACAATCACGTCAAACACTTCCCTGGGCCTTTTCTTCATTAAATGTATCTCTGTGCATGACCTGTTCTGCAATTTCTTCCACTGACAGAGATAACGAGCCATGGCGGCTTTCCCCACTTGAAACCCTGCAAAACAGCAAACCTGTCAAGAAATCCATGGACGGGAATGATGGAGGCAGTGTGGATGGAGGAACTGGCCATGCAGGTGATGAAATGGAGGAAAAATCGTAGATAAATAGTGAAAAATGCTCTGATGAAGATTGGCAGTCTGTGGAGCGGAATATGAATGAAAATTTAAAAAAAAACACGAAATTTTCACAAATATATGCGATGCATGGGATGACGTATGACGGGTGCACGTGGGGGTGATGTGGCAGAGCGGGAACTGCACAGACAAACGTTGGAGTAGACAATTTAACGTAAAAACAATAGAATTTGGCCTTGTAATGGATATATGTCACGGGGGTGGATGAATGTACGGAGGAGACACGTGGACGAATGATGTGGAGGACCAGGCGATGCCAGAATAGTCAACAACAAGGGAAATTGAATGTGGACCATTCGATCTTGACGAAGATCAACATCGGTGGATGCGTCGGAGGGCGAAAGATGGCGGGCCATACCCTGGGTTATCGCATGTGCATCTGGGTTAAATACCGTGCATCTTCGGCGAGCGATAGCCGTTGGATGGCCCGCCTCAGATCGGACGGTCCACGGCAATATTGCCGGGCATCTGTGTCCGAACAATAATGCGCAATGGACAACGTTAACGCGTGGGGATGACGGTTTTGAAAACGTACAGGAGGACGCGTGTCGATTGCTGTATGGAATCGCTGGTCGACGAGGGAAAACCGCCTACTTCCCAAAGGCAATGCAATAGAAACCACCAAGTTTATGAACAGTGTATGGGGACCATCGGCACGGGCACATTGCGTACCGTCAGATCTACGTGTAAATGGACGACGATGGTGTGGTCAGGAGTTATAACGAGAAAACACGGAAGGTTGCGGGGTCAACGATCACCGTGCAATCAGTAAGATCAACAGTCAATGTTGCACCCGATATACATTGGAGATAGGCGATTTTCAGTACTGGCGGGCGCTGGGTCACTTGGAGGAAAAGGTGCGGGGGCTAGCAGAAGAGGGGCTAGGCCTATTCTAATGTGGAAAATGGTTTTTTAAGCCATTTTAATGCATTTTGAGGCCTATAAAGGGTAACGATAGGAAGGAAAGGGGTATAAAGGTTTAAACAAAGGGAAAAAATGGGATTTAAAGGGGATCTTGGGAGGTTTATAGGGTTAATAGGGGGAAAGAGGGGAGCAAGGGGGATTTTGACAAAGGGAAAAAGGGATGAAAAGGAATATTTTGCAGGGGTATAAGGGGTAAATGAAGGCTTTAGGAGCACAAGTTTTTGCAATTAAAGGGTATTTATAATGGGATTTCAACAGAGGGGGTTACATCACAGGGCAAAGGCTCAGAAGAATTCAAGGATGATGTGTCTCAGGGGAGATGCATTCATTGAAGTCTCAGAAAAATTTTAGCCCCCTACTTTGCTTGTCACAAATTTATGGGGGGCTAACAGTGGCTCCACATGGGGATGGCTTCTTCTTGAAGGAGTCAAGAATTCAGAGGATAAATCTTTGGTGTAGGCTAGGTGCCTGCTGCTTTACACATCCCTTCTTTCTTTGATAGGTTGCCACAATATGAAAACATTACATCAGTAGAAACTTTCCTCAACATTCTACCTACCCATACTACAATCCTAGCATTTTTTCTTCTTCCAGGGTGCATTTGAGCTAGCAGACCCTTTACATCTTTTTATTTTTGCAAACAGAAAATAAACCTATTCTAAATCTACCCTTATTTCTCCATGAGACCAGATTAGAATGTTGGTATCATAGGTTTCTCTACCTAATTTAATATCTGCTGGGATTAAACTGTCCAGCATATTTCTTCTCTACATTCTACAACAGAAATTAAATACAGTCAAGCCAGGATTAGACTGTCTGACTTGCTGTGGGTCCAAGGCATAAAGACAGTTGCACATGGACAAAATTTGTAGAAAACTGAAAACAAAACTGTGAAGGCTTGAGATCTTAAACTTGAAACATCCTTCTTTCCCTTTGTGACTCAAGATTTGAGTACGTTAGAGTCACTTATTTTTTCATCTCAGCTCTGGTTTTGGGCATGTTAGAGCTTATTCTTCTTTCTTCTTTGCTGGCCCAGATTTTGAGCATGTTAGGACTAGCTGCTTTACTTGCTTTGGCTCGGGTTTTGAGATTATTAGAGCTAATCTTTTGCATATCAGAGGTCCATGTTTTAAGAATGTCTGAACCTCGCTTTTTTCCTCTATTTTTTGAAACATTTTTCTTTTTCTTGAAAGTAAAAACTGCAATGGTATATACAATGGAAATGGAAACTGGAGACTGTAAATTAGCAGAAGTAATGTTTGAGCATCCTGCCATTTACAAGACCCCCATACAGTTCAGTGCCATCCAATTCTTGCAAGAAGAAAGCATTGGGACCCACAGTGGCCTAGATGAGGTATGGACCTTGCCACAAACTGTCAAATTTGTTGTGCTTTCCTTTATCCTCTCTTCTCGAATCCCACTTCAACACCTTATCTCCAACTTTGAAATCAGTAGCTTTGGTTCCTTTTTCAAAAAATTTCTTTATACTCTCCTGAAATTTCACTGCTCTGTTGTAGAACTCTTCCCTTGCTTGTTGAAGATGGATTGTCTGATTTATTCTCCTCACCATGATGTCTTCTTCTGTTTGGATCTCCTGGATCAGTTTGATCACTGGTATCCCAAGGCTGGTAGGGAATACTGCTTCTGTTCCATAGAAAAGCTGAAATGGTGACATGTCAATGGACTTCTTAGTTGTAAGCCTGTCAGCCCACAAAGCATGTACCAGCTTATTATGCCATGATTTCTTGTTCTCTTCCAACAACTTCTTGATTATGATCACCAAGCTCTTGTTTGATGATTCAGATATTCCATTACCTTGAGGGTAATAGGCAGTTGAATGACCAAGTGCTATTTGATACCTGTGACAAAAAACAACCATATTTTTGGATCCGAAATCAGTAGCATTATCAGTGATTATTTTCCTTGGGCAGCCAAACCGAGAGAGGATGTGACTTTCTAGGAAACTAATGATGACTAAATCTGTGGCATTCCTAGTAGGCATGGCCTCTATCCACTTAGTGAAATAATCTGTGGCTATTAGGATTCATTTGTGCTGAGTAGAAGAAGTAGGGTGAATCTCCCCTATGAAATCTAGGCCTCATTGCAGAAAGGGACCTTCAACAATGATGGGTTGTAGGGGTAAAGGGAGGAGTTTTCTTTTGCCTTCAAAGATTTGACATTTGTGGCAGGAAACTATCATTTTGTGAATATCATTTAAGAGTGTTGGCCAATAATAACCAGCTCTGACTATTTTGTTTGCAGTGGCTTTCCAACTCAGGTGACCTCCACATTCTCCAGCGTGGAATTATTGTTTAACCCTCTCTGCCTCATTTTCCGACAAACATTTAAGCAATAGGCCATTAGGATTCTTCTAGTATAAGTTTTCATTCACAATGCAGTAACTTCTGGTTTTTAGCTTTAAGAATCTAGCCTTGGTCTTTGATAATCAGAGAGGGGCATTGAGGTGTGTAAGCACATACAGAATGTCAGAATACCAAAGAGAGCTCTGAAATTCTTCCTTAACAGTGGGATCAAGAAATTCTTGTTGCTCATCCAAGGTATTTATCATGTTGATGTCTAGGGCTTGCAAGTTTGATTCAGCCATTAATTTAGCTAAGCCCTGACCTTTAATCAGTTTGGTGGGTTTTATCTCAAGGTCATACTCTAAGATCACAACTATCCATTTGCCCCTTTTCCCATCTGGGTCTTGGGACAGTATATCTTTGACTATGATGTTGGGCACATAAGCTATAGTGTGGGAATGCAATATGTAAACCCTGAAGTTTTTCAAGGCCTTAATCAGAGCATAGGCCTATTTCTCCATGATGTTGTATTTCAAGGGTCAATCTCTGAGTGCTTTGCTAAAGAAGGCAATTGGCTGTTCCATTCCTTCTGTGTTTTTCTGTAGCAAGACTGCAGCCACTGTATGCTCAGAGGCGAATGAAAAGATCAGGAAATCTTTGGAGAAATCTGGGCTGATTAGGATGGGAGCTTGGGTAAGTGGAAGTTTCACTGATTCAAAAAATTGTTTAGCTCTCACAGTCCCTTCAACTCTTGCACCTTTCTTCAGCATGTTAGTCATGTCCCTACGGTGTTCAGCCAGATTTGGAATAAACCTCCTAAGGAAGTTAATCTTCC
This sequence comes from Pinus albicaulis, assembly GCA_034641835.2. Classification (NCBI taxonomy): domain Eukaryota; kingdom Viridiplantae; phylum Streptophyta; class Pinopsida; order Pinales; family Pinaceae; genus Pinus; species Pinus albicaulis. The sequence goes on along the minus strand of JAXQQM020070677.1, from coordinate 61,125 downwards.
CAATGAAAGAATGTAATTCCTTTATGTTTCTAGGGTGTGTGATCTGTAGTATTCCCTCAACTCGCTGTGGGTCTATCCTGATCCCCTTCTTGGATATAATGTGGCCTAGGAGTTTACCCTCTTGTAGCCCAAAGACAATATTTTTAGGGTTCAAGGATAGACCAAACCTTCTACATTTTTCGAATACTTTTCTCAGATGTTTCAGGTGGTCCTCTTCGGTCTTGGAAAAAACTGTTATGTCATTTAAGTAGATAACAATGAAGTGCCCTATCTCATCTGAAAATGCTATGTCCATCGCTCTTTGGAAGGTGGCTCCAACGTTCATCAATCCAAAAGGCATCTTCACATACGTGAAGGTACCCCATGGAGTGTTAAAAGTTGTTTTGAGTTGGTCTTCTAGGATCACTAAGACTTGGTTATATCCAGAGAAACCATCTAGCAGGGAAATCCTCTTAGAACCTACTACCTTATGAAGAATATGTTCCATTTTAGGAAAAGGGTAATTTTCCTTGAGTGAGGCTCTATTAAGATTCTTGAAGTCTATGCACAATCTGATTTCTCCTGTTTTCTTCCTCACAGCCACTAAATTTGATACCCAATCAGAGAACCTCACGGGAACAATTATACCTGCTTCATACATCTTCTTGATCTCTTTCTCTACTGCAGGCAATTGTTTGGGATTGATTCTGCGAATTTTTTCCCTAAAAGGCTTTTGATTTTCTTTCAAGGGTATTTTGTGCTGGATGATATTTGTGTCATAGGCCTTCAAGTCCTCATAGCTCCATGCAAACACATCAATGAATTCCTTGAAAAGGTCAATGCATTTCTTCTTCATGTCTGCAGGTAAGGACTTAGCTAGTTTAATCATTTTGGTCTTATCTTCAGTGCCTATGTTGCATTCTTTCACATCAGAGTCTGCATGTTCTATTGTGGGCTTTTTTTCCACATCATCAAATTCAAAGAGGTCCTCTAAGGGTGACAGGCCTTTAGGTATATTCTTATCTTTGGCCTGCAGCACCTCTACCTCTTCACTATCTGCATTTTCACATTTGCAATCTGGGTTTCTAGTTTTTTCATCTAAAGAATTTATTTCTATGTTACAGGGTGTTTCTTCCTCATCTTAGGATTATTCACTTAGGTGGCTACTGTAATATTTGGAGTCTGAATCCAAAAATTCAAACTCGTTTCTGCCTACCAGAAAGTCTTCGATTTGTTTATTGCCTTCAAAAACCTGCCAGTATTTTTCGTTGTCTGGCACAGAATGTCTGAATTTGGTCTGAATGATGATCTGTTGATCGCTGGGTGTCTTGGGGTAGGAGCTAGCTAGGCAGTCTAATCCGTTTGCAATGACATTTTTACTCCTAGGAATGAACACTAATTTGTATTCAACAAACGTTTTCAATAGGTCCATGGTGTCATTCCTATATGCTCTCAGCCTAGGATGTTTCGCTGTGTATTCCCCATTTACCTGTTTGATAACTAACTCTAAGTATCCCCTTACGGTTATCCTATGGGCTCCTTTTTTCTTCAACGGATTCAGACCTAGGATTAGAGCCTCGTATTCAGCGACATTATTTGTGCATTTGAAGTGCAGGCTACAAGCGTGGCTCTCAGCGTAGTTATTTTCTGTATTGTGCAACAATACCCCTGCCCCTGCAGTCCTTTTAGTACAGGACCCATCAAAGCTCATTTCCAATACAGGGTTATTCTCGTGATTATCATTATTTTCTCCCTTACAGCTCGGCTCGCCATCGCATTGTGTTATGGGGTATGTACTAGGCTGTGGGTCGCTTTGATATTCATGACACGTAAGAGTTTCAGGGATCTGGCTAGATGGCTGTTTACACTCTGTTTCTTGTTGATTCGGATTTAGGTCTCCACCGCATATCCTACAGGTTTCATTGCAGTTTTCTTCTTCGTTGTCCTGTAAATCCAGAGCAGCCATTATGTTAAAATCAACAGCTTCTACCTCTCCATTTGTATTTATGTTTTGGGACTCTGACCCTTATAAAGATCCATCATTACAAAATATGAAGGAGTCAAGGTCTGTGTGTACAGAATAGATAGGTGAATTCTCTAGTTTTTCAGGGCTACTGACTAGGAATTTCATCTGTGTCTCCCTGTACAGTTTTCTAAGTTGGCCAAAGATTGGGATTGTGGCTTATGAGCCATCCATCTGCATTGTACCCTGCAGCTTGGCTCCCCGTGATATTGATAATAACATGCCATACTTAGGTGGCACATCTGCCACCACAACATCCATAACCATGCATTTAGCTGGGATTTGAGTTAAGTTGACACACAAGTCTTTGATCAGGCCTAGGCATTTTACTCTGCTAGAGTTGAAAGAGTATAAATCTTTGTAGGGTCTGGTTATCTCTAGACCTAGTCTTTCCATGACTACCTTAGGCATTAGGTTGTGGGATGTTCCAGGATCATGCATTACATTGTGCAGGATCTTGTCATGAATGTTGAGACTGATATAGAAAGGCGAAACTACCCCCTCCTGAAAATTCCCCTCTATCTTAGGACCAAACAGGAGGGCAGGTTGATCATCATTCAAATTGACAGAGTCACCATTCTCACCTAAATTCAAAGCTCTCAAAATCTGGCCTTTATATACATCCTAAGTGGCCAGCTCAGAAAGTGGGACAAAGATTTTAATTCTTGCAATCTCACTTTCCAAATTGAAAGTGGAATGACTCTTGGGAGTGCTCATCTCTGTTTTATTTGCCACTTCCTTAGTGGCTGAATCAGTGGGCTGATTCTTATTATGTACAGTGTTTGTGACAGTTTCATCCGGAGCACTAACTTCAGTGCTAGTGCTGCTAGCTGGTTTACCTTGTGCATTAATGTTTTGGTTGTCTTTTTCTCTATTCTTTCCAGAACTCTCAGCTGATGGTTTGCTACTTTTAGCAGTTGCTTTAGAAGGTTTCTCAGGTCTCTTCTTGACTCAGAAGCCTTGGGTTTAGCAGTTTCTTGACTCTTTTTGCTTCTAAGTTCATACTGTTCTCTGACCTGCATCATGGCATTTTCAAACCCTAATCTGTAATCTTCAGATTCCAACCATTCCTCTTCCCAACCAGAGGGTGAAGGCTGGTCTTCTTTTGAATAACAGTTATGGATTGAATCCTCTATTTCAAACATGTTTATTGTGTTTCCCTCAGACTCTTCTATGATTCCCTCATCTTCATCAAGAAAATTCTCTTGAAATGGGGGAATAACTTGTTGATCTGATTCTCTTTGTCTGTTGGGAGCATTATTGTTTCTTCTAAAGTTCTGTTTCTAGTTTTGGTTTCTATTCTGGTTACTGACTGTGAAAACCATATTTTCCATCATTTGTTGTAACCTTTCCACATTTTTAGACAGCTTATCATAATTTTGGTCAGATGTGGAAGCTACGTTGTCATCCCTATATGTTACCCTTCTCTCAGATTTCAGTCTTACTCTTTTCTCAATCAGGTTTGCCTCTATGTTTAATGCTCCTTTCTGCATGTCCTCTAGTGTGTTGTATTCCTTATCTCTAAGCTCATAGGCCATGCTAGCATCAAAACCTTCAGGGTATTTTGCTAGGGCCATGCCTTGTGGGGGTTTCATATGAGGAGGGAGAGCATTATAAATTCTTTTCAACCTTATTGTGTAATCGTGAACACTCTCTCCTGCGTTTATTTTAAGGGTCATGTATTCTTCTAGGAGTTGGCGATGATTTTCCCTAGTTTCCCATTTTTTTATGAAGGTCTGATATAAGCCTGGAAGATCGTTGATGCTACCTGGAGGAAAGCCTTTAAACCATTTCTTCACATCACCCCCTAAGCTTTGGGTAAATATTCTCATTTTGACTGTATCATCATCAATTTTTATGTAGTCAAAAGAATCTTCCATTTTATCTACATGTTGCTAGGTTGTGATGGATTCTTTTGCAGTGAAGTGTGGGATTTTTGACTGATAATCGTTTGGTAAGGGTACTAGAGGCTGGGGTAAAACCAGAGGTGCATACCAAGCTGCCATGATGATGTTTTGATGAGCTAGAGGGTCTTGGGTAGCAGGTATATGGATGACAGGGATGCTTTGACTAGCGGAGGACTGATGAGCAGACCTAGGGTGACTGAGCCCCAAGTTTTGTATGAAATGTTAATCGAGAAGTGTAGGTGGAGGGGTTTTTCTATTCCCAAGGTGTCTACCACCCTGTTGTGGTGAATCAGGAAGCTCAGGGTCTAGCTGGTCTAAGCTACTGAATGACCTAGTTCTAGATAAGCTGATTGGTAGGTCTAGGTCAAGGTGAAAATGTGATAGAGCTGTAAGATCTTCTGGTGCGGAATTAGCTCTATGGATGTGTTTGGAAATAGTTGATATTTTAGTTGTATGAGTACCCTTGAGGATGCTCTCAGGATTGTCAACTATTTCAGGTGGGTCTGGGTTAGGGTAAGCTCTTGTATGGACAATTCTAGAAGCTAGAATGTTGTTTCTGACCAAGAAACTTAACCCTAGTTGTCACTTCTACTATGGTCGATTTTGTTAAGGGGGATGGTCTCCCAGTGGAGTCTAATGTGAACCAAGATAATTAGCAGGCCTACTGATCACCAGTGGAGTATTTGAAACGTTTATGGAATATGGAGCCGCCAGGTGGAAGATTTAAGATGTTTTTTTGAGGGTACACTGTCCACCACAGTGCTTATGAGATGTCCTCTTTCAAGGATATCTCCAAAACACAGCAAAATCTAACCAGAGATTGACTGGGAGGGCATTTACCAGATATTTCACCTCGGAAAGAGTGTGAGATCCGGAGGCTACCTGGCCCTTTCCAGACTCTATCCAAGAGTATGGGAAAACACAACAAATCATGTAGAGGTTGATGTGAGAATAGGAGTGTTTAACTGCCAACCTAACCATATATTGTAGGTCTTTGAATGCTCAAGAACGTTTACCATATGATGCACTAAGCTCCCCAGTGGAGTCGCCATTATGTTGGGGTTCCCATGTTTTGGCCAAATTGGCAAGACCAAAAGATGAGACAACATTAGAACCACTTTTAGACCTCAGGATCTATCCTTCCTGGGTCCAGAGAGGGATATCTCTATATGAGAAAAGGGTTTATGTCTATGGAGCTCAAATGTTATGATTTTAGGCTAGTTATCAAGCTCGGGGTTGTTTGTTTAATTCTTTTTTTGGTTGATGGTTATCAGGAAAAAAAGGAATCAATGTAAGACCAGGATGAGCAAAGTGGGATAAGGAAGAGGTGAAATATTCCAGGAAGTATTCAGAACCATTGGGAAATGGAGTTAGGAAAGGATTTGCTTGCTACTCAACAGGCAAGCTTTCAATTGGGCTAGTCATCTGAAACTTAGGATCTTCAAGATGATTATGTGATATGGACAATAGGAGGGGAGGAGATAACACGGATTTTGGAGCACAAAGTTACATATCAGCAGGTCACACAAGGATCCTAGTGGACAGGGCTAACACTAATCCCCAGTGTTCCCAAATCTTCCAACTAAATCTATAACAAGAAAACATCTAAGAGCTGAATTCATTTAATTCATACATCAGAGAGCAGGCAATATCATCCACTACACTGGTTAAATCAAGTGAAAACATTCCTTAGATAATACATTAAGAAGAGAAACATAAATGGCAAGGAGAACAGGAACATAGGGTACCTAACATGGGTAAATCCTATGCCAAACTTCTGATGCAAGCCAGTAGAAACGAAATGAAATGAATGGAAACACGGAGATAGGAAAACATCACTGCTGCTTCAGATCAGGATCCAAAGAAATATGCTTGTCATATCAAGTAACAATAACAATCAAGTACAATATTTCTAATAGCTCAATACTCAGTCTGAAAACATATCCTTCAACCTATCCTATAATCTTTACACAGAGACTGAGTCTCAAAAGAAACTGCTCGCAGTTCTCTGATAACTGATCAACAACCTTTACAATATTTTCTTATGGATTTTATAACAGCAGATGCACTGAGGAGGTAGGTGAGACCTAAATGAAACATTAAATGCAGAAAGGGAGAGAGGGCCGAAACCCACTCTACTTTAACTCTCTTCATTTATCTTTGGCATGGCTTAGATGTTTTGACTGCAGTACAGTGTGGTACATTTGGTGAAATAACTAAGGAAAAATAAGAAACAGTGAGGTCTACCCTACTTGTGAAAAAAATGCTTCTGATCATGCAGGACTGCTGTTGCGGTAGGAAACTTCAGGAACACGGTGTATAGTAAAAACTGCATGGGCATTTTGTCCTCTAATGAAGAAAAACATTCTGCTATTGTAGAAGACCCTGGTGGTACGGTTTCCCGTGGATTAAACTTCTGATTGATCTTTGGGGTTTTCAATCTGGTACCTGGCCTCTGAAAAACTGGATTAATCCTCTAAAGTCTCCAGTTTAATGCTTTAACTCTTTGATTTCCTTGCTGATTTCTCTTTGCCGCTCTACAGTTACCTTCTGGCCGTGAAACTGTGCTTTTAATGGCTCCAGAGGAGAGTGATAGAATTTTGACCTTGTCCTTTGATTACAATCATGTCAAACACTTCCTTGGGCATTTTCTTCATTAAATGTATCTTTGTGCATGACCTGTTCTGCAATTTTTGCCACTGTGATAGAAATAACAAGCCATGGCAGTTTTCCCCACTTGAAAACCTGCAAAACAGCAAACTTATCAAGAAATCCATGGACGGGAATGATGGAGGCAATGTGGATGGAGGAACTAGCCGTGCAGGTGATGAAATGGAGGAAAAAATGCAGAGAAATGGCGAAAAATTCTCTGGTGAAGTTTGGCGGTCTGCGGAGCGAAATACGAACAAAAAACTTAAAAAAAACACGAAATTTTCACAAATATATGCGATGCATGGGATGATGTACGACGGGTGCACGTGGGGGTCACGTGGCAGAGCGGGAACTGCATGGACAGATGTCAGAGCAGACAATTTAACGTAAAAACAATATAATTTGGCCTTGGAATGGATATATGTCATGGGGGTGGATGAATGTATGGAGGAGACATGTGGACGAATGACGTGGAGGACTGGGCGATGGCGGAATAGTCAACAGCGGGGGCAATTGAATGTGGACCGTTCGATCGTGATAGAGATCAACGGCGGTGGATGCGTCGAAAGGCAACAGATGGTGGGCCATATCCTGGGTTATCGCGTGTGCATCTGGGTTAACTACCGTGCATCTTCAGCAAGCGGTAGCCGTTGGATGGCCCGCCTCATATTGGACGGTCCACGACAATATCGCTGGGCATCCGTGTCCAAACAATAATGCGTGATGGACAACGTTAACGCACGGGGACGAAGGTTTTGAAAACATACAGGAGGACGCATGTCGATTGCTATATGGAATCGCTGGCCAACGAGGGAAAACCGCCTACCGCCCAAAGGCGATGCGATAGAAACCACCGGGTTTATGAACAGTGTATGGGGACCACCGGCACAGGCGCATTGCAGACCGTTAGATCTGTGTGTAAATGGATGGCGATGGCGCGGTCAGGAGTTATAACGGGGAAACATGGAAGGTTGCGAGGTCAACGATCACTGTCCAATCAGTAAGATCAATGGTCGATGTTGTACACAGTATACATTGGAGAGAGGCACTTTTCAGTGCTGGCGAGTGGTTCCGGCGCTGGGCCACATGGAGGAAAAGGTGCGGGGGCTAGCAGAAGAGGGGCTAGGCTTATTATAATGTGGAAAATGGGTTTTTAAGCCATTTTAATGCATTTTGAGGCCTATAAAGGGTAACGATAGGAAGGAAAGGGGTAAAAAGGTTTAAACAAAGGGCGAAAATGGGATTTAAAGGGGATCTTGGGAGGTTTAGAGGGTTAATAGGGGGGAAGAGGGGAGCAAGGGGGATTTTGACAAAGGGAAAAAGGGATGAAAAGGGATATTTTGCAGGGGTATAAGGGGTAAATGAAGGCTTTAGGAGCACAAGTTTTTGCAATCATAGGGTCTTTATAACGAGATTTCAGCAGAGGGGATTACATCATAGGACAAAGGCTCAGAAGACTTCAAGGATGATGTGTCTCAGGGGAGATGCATTCATTGAAGTCTCAGAAACATTTAAGGCCCCTAATTTTCCTGTCAAAAATTTATGGGGGGCTAATAGTGGCTCCACATGGGGATGGCTTCTTCTTGAAGGAGTCAAGAATTCAGAGGATAAATCTTTGGTGTAGGCCAGGTGCCTACTGCTTTACACATCCCTTCTTTCTTTGATAAACTGCCACAATATGAAAACATTACATCAGCAGAAACTTTCCTCAACATTCTACCTACCCATACTACAATCCTAGCATTTTTTATTCTTCCATGGTGCATTTGAGCTATTAGACCCTTTACATCTTTTTATTTTTGCAAAAAAAAAATAAACCTATTCTAAATCTACCCTTATTACTCCACGAGACCAGATTAGACTGTTGGTCTCATAGGTTTCTCAACCTAATCTAATATCTGCTGGGATTAAACTGTCCAGTAGATTTCTTCTCTACATTCTACAACAGAAATTGAAAAATAGTCAAGCCAGGATTAGGTTGTCTGACTTGCTGTGGGTCTAAGGCATAAAGACAATTTCACATGGACAAAATTTGCAGAAAAATTAAAAAAAAAACTGTGAAGGCTTGAGATCTGAAACTTGAAACATCCTTCTTTCCCTTTGTGACTCAAGATTTCAGTACGTTAGAGTCACTTCTTTTTTCATCTCAGCTCTGGTTTTGGGCATGTTAGAGCTGATTCTTCTTTCTTCTTTGCTGGCCCAGATTTTGAGCATGTTAGGACTAGCTGCTTTACTTGCTTTGGCTCGGGTTTTGAGCTTATTAGAGCCAATATTTTTCATATCAGAGGTCCATGTTCTAAGCATGTTTGAACCTCTCTTTTTTCCTTTATTTTTTGAAACATTTTTCTTTTTCTTGAAAATAAAAACTGCAATGGTATATACAATGGAAATGGAAACTAGAGACTGTAAATTAGCAGAAGTAATGTTTGAGCATCCTGCTATTTACAGGACCCCCAAACAGTTCAGTGCCATCCAATTCTTGCAAGAAGAAAGCATTGGGACCCACAGTGGCCTGGATGATGTATGGACCTTGCCACAAACTGTCAAATTTTTTGTGTTTTTCTTTATCCTCTCTTCTCGAATCCCACTTCAACACTTTATCTCCAACTTTTAAATCAGCATCTTTGGTTCCTTTGTCAAACAGTTTCTTTATAATCTCCTGAACTTTCACTGCTCTGTTGTAGACCTCTTCTCTTGCTTGTTGAAGATGGATTGTCTGATTTATTCTCCTCACCATGCTATCTTCTTCTACTTGGATCTCCGGGATCAGTTTGATCACTGGTATCCCAAGGCTGGTAGGGAATACTGCTTCTGTTCCATATATAAGCTGAAATGGTGACATGCCAATGGACTTCTTAGTTGTAAGCCTGTCAGCCAACAAATCATGTACCAGCTTATTATGCCATGATTTCTTGTTCTCTTCCAATAGCTTCTGGATGATGATCACCAATCTCTTGTTTGATGATTCAGCTAATCCATTACCTTGAGGGTAATAGGAAGTTGAATGACCAAGTGCTATTTGATACCTGTGACAAAAATCAACCATCTTTTTGGATCCAAAAGTAGTAGCATTATTAGTGATTATTTTCCTTGGGCATCCAAACCGAGAGAGGATGTGACTTTCTAGGAAACTAATGATGAATGAATTTGTGGCATTCCTAGTGGGCACGGCCTCTATCCACTTAGTGAAATAATCTGTGGCTATTAGGATCCATTTGTGCTGAGCAGAAGAAGCAGGGTGAATCTCCCCTATGAAATCTAGGCCCCATTGCAGAAAGGGACCTTCAATAGTGATGGGTTGCAGGGGTAAAGGGAGGAGTTTTCTTTTGCCTTCAAAGATCTGACATTTGTGGCAGGAAACTATCATTTTGTGAATATCATTTAAGAGTGTGGGCCAATAATAACCAGCTCTGAGTATTTTCTTTGCAGTGGCTTTCCAACTCAGGTGACCTCCACATTCTCCAGCGTGGAGTTCTTGTTTAACCGTCTCTACCTCATTTTCTGGCAATCATTTAAGCATTAGGCCATTACGATTATTCCAGTATATGTTTTCATTCACAATGCAGTAACTTCTAGTTTTTAGCTTTAAGAATCTGGCCTTGGTCTTTGATAATCTGGGAGGGGCATTGAGGTGTGTACGCACATACAGAATGTCGGAATACCAAGGAGAGCTCTGAAATTCTTCCTTAATAGTGGGATCAGGAAATTCTTGTTGCTCATCCAAGGTATTTATCATGTTGATGTCTAGGGCTTGCAAGTTCTATTCAGCCATTAATTTAGCTAAGACCTAACCTTTAATCAGTTTGGTGGGTTTTATATCAAGGTCATACTCTAAGATCACAGCTATCCATTTGCCCCTTTTCCCATCTGGGTCTTGGGACATTATATCTTTGACTATGATGTTGGACACATAAGCTATAGTGTGGGAATGAAATATGTACACCCTGAAGTATTTCAAGGCCTTAATCAGAGCATAGGATTGTTTATCCATGATGTTGTATTTCAAGGGTGCATCTCTGAGTGCTTTTCTAAAGAAGGCAATTGGTTGTTCCATTCCCTCTGTGTTTTTCTGCAGCAAGACTGCAGCCACTGTATGCTCAGAGGTGAATGAAAAGATCACGAAATCTTTCGAGAAATATGGGCTGATTAGGACGGGAGCTTGGGTAAGTGCAAGTTTCACTGATTCAAAAGATTTTTTAGCTCCCACAGTCCATTTAACTCCTGCACCTTTCTTTAGCATGTTAGTCATGTTCCTAAGGTGTTTAGCCAGATTTGGAATAAACCTCCTAAGGAAGTTAATATTCCCAATGAAAGATTTTAATTACTTGATGTTTCTGGGGTGTGTGATCTGTAGTATTCCCTCAACTCGCTGTGGGTCTATCCTGATCCCCTTCTCGGATATAATGTGGCCCAGGAGTTTACCCTCTTGTAGCCCAAAGACAGTATTTTTAGGGTTCAGGGACAAACCAAACCTTCTACATTTTTCGAATACTTTTCTCGGATGTTTCAGGTGCTCCTCTTCGGTCTTGGAAAAGACTGTTATGTCATCTAAGTAGTAACAATGAAGTGCCTTATCTCATCTGAAAATGCTATGTCCATCGCTCTTTGGAAGGTGGCTCCAGCGTTCATCAATCCAAAAGGCATCTTCACATACGTGAAGGTACCCCATGGAGTGGTAAAAGATGTTTTGAGTTGGTCTTCTGGGCTCACTAAGACTTGGTTATATCCAGAGAAACCATCTAGCAGGGAAATCCTCTTAGAACCTACTACCTTCTGAAGAATATGTTCCATTTTAGGCAGATGGTAATTGTCCTTGAGTGAGGCTCTATTAAGATTCCTGAAGTTTATGCTCAATCTGATTTCTCCTGTTTTCTTCCTCACAGCCACTAAATTTGATACCCAATCAGAGAACCTCATGGGCACAATTATACTTGCTTCATGCATCTTCTTAATCTCTTTCTCTACTGCAGGCAATTTTTTGGGATTGATTCCACGAAGTTTTTGCCTAAAGGGCTTATGATTTTCTTTCAAGGGTATTTTTTGCTGGATGATATTTGTGTCATAGGCCTTCAAGTCCTCATAGCTCCATGCAAACACATCAATGAATTCCTTGAAAAGGTCAATGTATTTCTTCTTCATTTCTGCAAGTAAAGACTTAGCCAGTTTAATCATTTTGGGCTTATCTTCAGTGCCTATGTTGCATTCTTCCACATTAGAGTCTTCATGTTCTATCGTGGGATTTTTTGCCACATCATCAAATTCAAAGAGGTCCTCTAAGGGTGACAGGCCTCTAGGTATATTCTTATCTTTGGATTGCAGCACCTCTACCTCTTCACTATCTGCATTTTCACATTTGTGTTCTAGGTTTCCAGTTTGTTCATCTAAAGAATTTATTTCTATGTTACAGGGTGTTTCTTCCTCATCTGAGGATTCTTCACTTAGGTGGCTACTGTCATATTTGGAGTTTGAATCCAAAAATTCAAACTCGTTTCTACCTACCAGAATGTCTTCGATCTGTTTATCGCCTTCAAAAACCTGCCAGTATTTTTCGTTGTCTGGCACAGCAGGTCTGAATTTGGTCTGAATGATGATCTGTTGATCGCTGGGTGTCTTGGGATAGGAGCTTGCTAGGCAGGCTAATCCGTTTGTAATGACATTTTGACTCCTAGGAATGAACACTAATTTGTATTCAACAAACGTTTTCAGTAGGTCTATGGTGTCATTCCTATATGCTCTCAGCCTAGGATGTTTCGCTATGTATTCCCCGTTTACCTGTTTGATAACTAACTCTAAGTCTCCCCTTTTGGTTATCCTACGGGCTCCCTTTTTATTCAACAGATTCAGACCCAGGATTAGAGCCTCGTATTCAGCGACATTATTTGTGCATTTGAAGTGCAGGCTACAGGCGTGGCTCTTAGCATAGTTATTTTTTGTATTGTGCAACCATATCCCTGCCCCTGCAGTCCTTTTATTACAGGACCTGTCAAATCTCATTTCCCATAAAGGGTTATTCTCATGATTATCATTGTTTTCTCCCTTACATCTGGGTTCACCATCGCGTTGTGTTATGGGGTCTGTACTAGGCTGTGGGTCGCTTTGATATTCATGACACGTAAGAGTTTCAGGGATCTGGCTAGATGGTTGTTTACACTCTGTTTTTTGTTTAGTCGGATTTACGTCTCCACCACATATCCTACAGGTTTAATTGCGGTTTTCTTCTTCGTTGTCCTCTAAATCCAGAGCAGCCATTATGTTAAAATCAACATCTTCTGCATTTGCATTTGTATTTCTATTTTGGGACTCTGACCCTTCTAAACAACCATCATTAGAAAAGATGAAGGAGTCAAGGTCTGTGTGTATAGAATAGACAGGTGAATTCTCTGTTTTTTCAGGGCTACTAACTAGGAATTTCATCTGTGTCTCCCTATATAGTTTTCTAAGTTGGCCAAAGATTGGGATTGTGGCATATGATCCATCCATCTGCATTGTACCCTGCAGCTTGGCTCCCCATGATCTTTATAATAACATGCCATACTTAGGTGGCACATCTACCACCACAACATCCATGACCATGCATTTAGCTGGGATTTGAGTTAAGCTGACACACAAGTCTTTGATCAAGCCTAATAATTTTACTCTGCTAGAGTCGAAAGAGTATAAATCTTTGTAGGGTTTGGTTATCTCTAGACCTAGTCTTTCCATGAATACCTTAGGCATTAGGTTGTGGGATGCTCCAGAATCATGCATTACATTATGCAGGATCTTGTCATGAATGTTGAGACTGATATAGAAAGGCGAAACTACCCCCTCCTGAAACTTCCCCTCTATCTTAGGACCAAACATGAGGGCAAGTTGATCATCATTCAAATTGACAGAGTCACCATTCTCACCTAAATTCAAAGCTCTCAAAATTTGGCCTTTATATACATCCTAAGTGGCTAGCTCAGAAAGTGGGACAGAGATTTTAATTCTTGCAATCTCACTTTCCAAATTGAAAGTGGACTGACTCTTGGGAGTGCTCATCTCTATTTTATTTGCCACTACCTTAGTGGCTGAAACAGTGGGATGATTCTCATTATGTACAGTGTTTGTGATAGTTTCGTCAGGAGCACTAACTGCAGTGCTAGTTCTGCTAGCTGGTTTACCTTGTGCATTAATGTTTTGGTTGTGTTTGTCTCTATTCTTTCCAGAACTCTCAGCTGATGGTTTGCTACTTTCAGCAGTTGCTTTAGAAGGTTTCTCAGGTCTCTTCTTGATGGTAGTCTCAAAAGCCTTGGTTTTAGCAGTTTCTTGACTCTTTTTTCTTCTAAGTTCATCTTCCTACTAGAGGCCACTACATCTAACATCATGGCATTTTCAAGCCTATTTCCCAAATACAGTTAACCATTCTCTTCCCGGCTGAGTGAAGGCTGGTCTTCTTCTGAATAACATTTATGGATTGAATCTTCTATTTCAAACATATTAATTGTGTTTCCCTCAGACTCTTCTATGATTCTCTCATCTTCATCAAGAAAATTCTCTTGGAATGGGGTAAGGACTTGTTGATATGATTCTCTTTGTCTGTTGGGAGTGTTATTGTTTCCTCTAAAGTTTTGGTTCTGGTTTTGGTTTCTATTCTGGTTACTAATTGTGAAAACCATTTTTTCCATCATTTTTTGTAACCTCTCCACTTTTTTAGACAACTTATCATAATTTTGGTCAGATGTGGAAGCTACGTTGTCATCCCTATATGTTACCCTTCTCTCAGATTTCAGTCTTGCTCTTTTCTCAATCAGGTTTGCCTCTATGTTCACTGCTCCTTTCTGCATGTCCTCTAGTGTGTTGTATTCCTTATCTCTAAGCTCATAGGCCATGTCAGCATCGAAACCTTCAAGGTATTTTTCTAGGGCATGCCTTGTGGGGGTTTCATATGAGGAGGGAGAGCATTATAAATGCTGTTGAACCTTGTTGTGTAATCGTGAACACTCTCTCCTGCGTTTCTTTTAAGGGTCACGTATTCTGTATCAGAAGTTTGGCATAGGATTTACCCTTGTTAGGTACCCTATGTTCCTGCTCTCCTTGCCATTTATGTTTCTCTTCTGAATGTATTATCTAAGGAATGTTTTCACTTGATTTAACCAGTGTATTGGATGATATTTCCTGCTCTCTTTTGTATGAATTAGATCAATTCATCTCTTAGATGTTTTCTTGTTATAGATTTAGTTGGAAGATTTGGGAACACTGGGGATTAGTGTTAGCCCTGTCCACTAGGATCCTTGTGCGACCTGCTGATCTATAACTTTGTGCTTCGAAATTCATGTTATCTCCTCCCCTCCTACTGTCCCTATCACATAATCATCTTGAAGATCCTAATTTTCAGATGACTAGCCCAATTGAAAGCCTACCTACTTAGTAGCAAGAAAATCCTTTCCTGACTCCATTGCCCAATGGTTCTAAATACTTCCTGGAATATTTCACCTCTGCCTTATCCCACTTTGCTCATCCTAGTCTTACATTGAATCCTTCTTTCTTGATAACCAACAACCAAACAACATATTAAACAAACAACCCCAAGCTTGATAATTAGCATAAAATCATAACATTTGAGCTCCATAGACATAAACCCTTTGCTCATATAGAGAGATCCATCTCTGGACCCAGGAGGGCTAGATCTTGAGGTCTGAAAGTGGTTCTGATGTTGTCTCATATTTTGGTCTTGCCAATCTAGCCAAAACATGGGAACCCCAACACATCCAATGGCCATGCTCTCTCCACGTGCCTTCTAAAGCAACAAACCTATATATGAAGGATTTTATAATGTTGTTTGTATTTTGCAGGGTTTAAATGGTTTTTTCTCTATACTGAAGAGAGTTTCAAAGGTTGAGGGTGACAATCCTCCCGCCTTTGATTCATCAAAGGGAATCATTTGCAGTATTCAACTCCAATTTTCATCAATGATTCATGAGGCATTGATGCCATACGACCCCTGCGCAACCCTGCACACCAACAAACACAGTGAATCAAGCACAAATCAAAGAGCATTAGTGTCGAATACAGGAATGCACCAGAACATGAGATTGAAGATATATCTGTGGGGATTACAGCTAAGATGGATTATCAAAATCCTAATCCCCCTATTAAAACATAGCTTGAAGATAAATCATAAAGGTTCATCAGACAGAAAGCCTCCACCACCACATCTGAGGCAAATTGTTTCCTCCTAGCTACCACAGTGCCACTTGTGCCTCAAAGGATTAAAATAGAGGCTGAAGCTATTGATCAAGATCAGATACTTGCTCAAACGCAGCCAAGTAGTTACTTATGCTAAGGAACTTAATGTAAAAAATATCAAAAGAGTGACTATTACACCACACAGAGCCTCAAAAATAAAAAAGAGCTCCCACCAAGCTTAAATATTAATGTAAAGTATTTAATACAGAGGACACCTATGTGAGCTTCTTCATCGAGCCCCCCAAAGGCCGAGAAGACATTAAGACTGTATTAATTATCTTTGGAGATCTTTTATTAGATCTCACCTCCTCAATCTTCTATAAATACTACTAGAGAAGATGAGAGAGGGGTTGGTTGAGTTGGCTACTGAGCATTGAAATGTAATTGAGCTTGAGACTTCTATTTGTAAATAGTGTTCACTGGCTCTTGAAACTCTGCTTGTGATAGACTAGTTAGTCTAGGGAGTGTAGATGATTTCTAAACTAAAGCATTGGACTTAAAGCTGTAACTTGTTTGGAGCATAAATACAAGCTAATTTATGGGATCCTGGTCTATGTCAACGATGATGTTATTTCTTATTGTGAATTGTTGTTTTATTTCTGTTTTCACTATGTCCATCTTTCTCTTATAAAGAACAACATGCATAGGATTAGGACCTACTGTATATCAGTACTCTTCTTTTACTGAAAATCTTTATCTTCATGTTTTCTTCCAAATCTATGTTATTTAGGAATGATTTAATTCAGTTTAAGCATAGGAATGTTGGCATTACCTCGTCTTATTGTCTTAGTTGAATATTGTTCTTGGATGTTACTTTCATTTCATGTTAAGTAGAGATGAGCTAAGGAAGATATGGTGTGCCCTGGTCCTAGTTTTATCCCCAAAGACTGTCTGAATGTTTCCCTTGGAATGTGTTGAAAGTTGGCTAGTTTAAAAGTACTTACCAAATATTAGGCCATTCTGTGTTATCTTTGTGTTTGTCTTGAGAGTTACCAAGTAGAGCAGAGCTAGTAGAGGATTTGTGGTGAGCCCAACCCACTATTTTTCACTCCAACAGTTGCCTTCAAGCTTCCCATTGTTTTAAAATGTTTTCTATTGAAAGTGTATCAAAGGTTGGCTAGTTTAAAAGTACTTACCAGATCATAGTTTACTTTCATGTCTTTCTTAAGTGTATGTCAAAAGCTGGCTAGTTTAGAAGTATTTACCAGATCTTAGGCTGCTCTTTATTCTTCATCTGTTTATTTCCCCTTCTTGTTATATCATTTCATTCCATAAATCAAACTTTAAAGAGGTCCTTAGACATATATGACTTGCCCCATGGACCACTCTTGAACCTAATTGTTCCAATTAAACCCTATTATGACTCCATAGCCCAATGGACTAAAACCTGCAATTATCTATCTTCCTGGCCAAAGCTTGTCCTATTTGCTTGCAACTTCACACCTTTGAAACTCTTTGCATTTAGAACTTTCCACCTCAAACAGTAATCATGCTCAACCATCCAAAAAAAAAAACAAACCCTTTGCCTTCATAACTAGCCTAATATCATTACCCAAGACTTCAAAGACAAATCCATCTTTGCACTTATTGGAGAGATCCCTCTCCGGATTCAGGAGGGCTAGATCCTAGAATCCCAAAGTGGTTGAAACGATGATGTTTCTGTGATCGGACTTTGCCAATATTTCTGATTAAATATTCCTAACAGATGGAAGCACATAGCGTGAAGAAGAGCCTTTGAGTTATTGACGTACATGTCACAGTCCAGGTTTAATATGAACAGACTGTTTTTGATGACTCCAGACACTCTTGCCTACTTAGGAATTACGATTTTATTAATAAAAAAAGAGATGAAATAGAAAGTAGCAGAGGTAATTTGCTTTGAATAATAGAGTATATTTTCCAGAAACTAACATAGCTGATACACATCAATTTAAATCCCTCTAGATTTGCGGTTAGAATTATTAGGAAGGGAATTATCTGATTCTACATTTTGTAGATAAAAATATTAAATAAAAATATTATTCTGAAAATTGTAGTAAATTAATCCAAATTTACAAAATTAAATCGTAAATAATTAAGGTTGAATTGATAAAAAAAATTGACCTACTATCACTTATTAACTAGCTCGAAATATGTTTTGAGCAGGTGTTGTATTATTTCGTTGAGTGTCTTCTCATATACCAAGAATCTGAGGAGCCTAATACAATGGTATTTACTCCATAATCTACTTTTCAATGCATTTATATTTACTCATTATAGTTATGTAATTATATAACAAGCCTATGGGCCAAATACCATAGTAGATAAAAGAGGTATGGTAAATAAATATAAATATAAATAAACTAGAGGTATGGTAAGTAAATAAAACCTCTTTTCATATTTACTCCATAATTTGCTTTATATTTACGAATATTTATGTTCACTAGTTTACATAACTAAGAAGAAATAGAGAGAGAGAGAGAGAGAGAGAGAGAGAGAGAGAGAGAGAGAGAGAGAGAGAGAGAGAGAGAGAGTATGTTTAAGGGTGAGATAAAGAGACAAAATAAGATGTATGGAAAGAAGGGGGGAGAGAAGAAGAGAGAAGGAGAGAGGGAGGGATATATTAATGTAATTGGAGAGAGAGAGGGGTGGAAAGAGAGAGAGAAAGAAATGGAGATGGGGGAAGAGAGGATTGGAGGGAAAAGAGAGAGGGAGGTAGGAGAGAGAGGAGAGACTGGTGGGGGGAGAGAGAGTGTTGGAGGGAAGAGAGAGAGAGAGAGAGAGAGAGAGAGAGAGATCAGGGAAGAGAGAGGGAGTTAGGAGAGAGAGAGAGAGAGAGAAAGGAAGGATGAGAGATAGGAAGAGAGAGGGATCGATAGAGAGATGGAGTTGGAGGGGGAGAGATGTAGGAAATAAGAAATATAGAGAGTGACAACTAGAGAGAGAGAAGGAGTGACAAGGGAGAGACAGAGAGAGAGAATGTATGTTTGGGGCTGAGATAAGAGAAAAATAAGGAGAGATGGAGATAAGGGGGGGAGAAGGAGATATAAGGAGAGAGGGGAGGATATAGTAACATAGTTGGTAGGTGAAGAGAGAGAGAGAGGGAGAGAGAGATGGGAGAGAAAGGGAAAGAGAGGAAGGAAGAGAGAGGATGTGAGAGAGTGGAGAGAGGGAGGGAAAGAGAGATGGACTTGGAGGGGGAGGGAGAGGGAGGTAAGAAGAAAGACATAGAGAGAGAAAGGTGGAGAGAGAGAGAGAGAGTGAGTGAGTGAAAGGAATATGGAGAGATATTAGCGGGGGAGAGGGAGAGAAGGGGAAGATAGAGATATAGATGGAAGGTGAAGAGAGGGAAGAAGAGAGAGATGGGGAGAGTAGGGATTGACAAAGAGATTGATATATATGGAGTGCGAGAGTTTGTGTGTTTAGGGGGGTGAGATAGAGAGACAAAAAATAAGAGATGGAGGGGGAATATATATATATGGATGGAGGGTCGAGAGAGGCAAGAATATTTCTCACACTAGATGGATTGATATAAGTGGAGATGGTGATTTATAATCCTATTTGATTATTTTCACTATCGATTTTAGTGTATGAATTTTTCTTCTAATGATCTTTTGATTACTTATAGATGAATTGATTTGAGTGTGGGTGATGAATTTTCTAATACAATTTGATTGCTTACCTTTGAAAGTATTTAGATTTTAAATTAGATGTAGATTTATAATTATATTTCTTTTACAATAGATGAATTGATTCTGATATAGATTATTTCTAATCTATTTGATTGTTCCCCTAAATGCATTAATTTTAGAGGAAGATGGTGATTTCAACCAATCAGCCCAGTTTCTTTTGAATAAATGCATTGATTTGAGTGTAGATGTTGGTTTTTAGACAGAAAGAGAGAGAGTGATAAGGAAGATGGAGAGTGAGGAAGAGAAGACAAAATGAGGAAAGAGAGATATTAGCGGGGGAGAGGGAGATAAGGGGAAGATAGAGATATGGATGTTGTGTAACCAGCTCCAAAAATAGAAGAAAAGAGATATCAATGCCTTAGAAATAAGCCACTTCGAGGGGGAAACCTCCAATACATTACATAAATGAACAATTCTTGGATGATACAATTTACAAAACCTCCTTTCTATATATAGGAGTCCATGGGGCCATAATGTAATCCTAGTGAGCCATAATGTAATCCTAGCCGACCTAACAATAATAATTTAAGGGCACAATAATAACAAAATGGGGGTTACAAGGGTACAATAATAACAATAAAGGGGTTACACTAACAAAAATAAGGGACTATACTAGTAATATAGGGACCTAACATGCCCCTCTCCTTCAAAAAAGTGTTGTCCTCAACGCTTGAGTAGCTCTGGGTGCTTCTGTATAAAATTCTCATCCTCCCATATAGAATCTTCAGTGGGTAAGTTCTTCCACTTGATGAGATACTCTGAAATTGATCGATTTCGTAGCTGTCGAGTTCTTGTTTCCATGACCGCTTCAGGTTCCAATATGATTTTCCTTCCTCATCAAGTTCTGGCAATATTGTTTGAACTGGAAGATTTTCACCTATAACCTTCTTTAAGCATGAAACATGGAAAATTGGATGCACTCGTGAAGAAGCAGGAAGCTCCAATTTGTATGCCATAGTACCAATCTTTTGCAACACCTTGTAAGGACCATAGTACTTTGGCGATCATTTATTATCCTTCTTAGCTTGCTTGAGGGACATTTGTTTGTATGGTTGTAGCCGTAAAAATACCCAATCTCCTACATCAAAACTTCTCTCGCTGCGATGTTGATCTGCCTATTGTTTCATTCGATTTTGTGCCAAATTCAAGTTATCCTTTAAGAGTTGGAGAACTTCTTGCTGATGCTCGATGTGATCTTCCACTGCTTGAACCTTCGAATTTTCTCTTAAAGCTGATGTGATGGATGGTGGATGATATCCATAAAGTGCCATAAATGGGGTCATTTTTGTTGCAGTATGGAAGGAAGTGTTATACCACCATTCAGCAAGAGGTAACCACTTGACCCATTGTGTTTGTTTATCAGATACAAAACAACGAAGATATCCTTCCAAACGTTTATTTACTATCTCAGTTTGACCATCATATTGAGGATGATAAGATGAGCTATGAGCTAATTGAGTACCCAAACAAGAAAATAACTCCGTCCAAAAATTTCCAGTAAAAATGGGATCTCTGTCGCTCACAATAACCCTTGGGCTTCCATGTAGCTTTTGAATTATGTCCATAAATATAGTAGCAACTGTACTTGCTTTAAATGGATGAGATAATGCACAAAAGTGTGCATACTTGGTAAGTCTATCAACTACCACCATGATGACACTCTTTCCTTCGGACTTAGGTAAACCTGTGATAAAATCCATTGAAATCTCCTCCCAACGTTGACTTGGAATGGATAAGGTTGTAGAAGTCCTGGGGTCTTAATTGTTTCCACTTTATTTTGCTGGCAAACCAAACATTCCGCCACAAACATTCGAATATCAGATTTAAGGCCATCCCAAAAAAATTCTTTCTTCACCCTGTGGTAAGTTTTTAAAAATCCTGAGTGTCCTCCTAAAGGAGAAGTGTGCAATTCCAGAAGAATCTTTGTTTTAGTTGGGAATTCTTACAAAGATATAAGCGATCTTTGTACCATAAGGAATCATTTTTCCAACTAAATGTATCAGATGTACTAGGATCTTGCTGCAACTTTTGAATGAGTGTCCATATATCTTTGTCCTTCTTCCATTCATCTCTTGCTTCGGTTATCCAATCTGGTTGGATAATAGAAATGGCACAAAGCAATGCTTCCACCTCTTCATTCTTTCTTGAGAGTGCATCTGCAACAACATTAAGCTTTCTTTTTTTGTAGATTATTTCAAATTCATAACCCAACATCTTTGTGACCCATTTTTGCTACTCTTCTGAAGATAGTCTTTGTTCCAAAAAGTGTTTAAGACTATCATGATCAGTTTTTACCATGAAGTGTCTTCCCATTAGGTAAGTTCGCCATTTCTTTAGTGCATGCAGTATTGCTAACATTTCCTTCTCATAAATAGGTTTTTGTAAATACTTTCCTTTGATTGGACGACTTTCAAAAGCAATGGGTCTTCCTTCCTGCATTAAAATTGCACCAATTCCATTTCCTGAGGCATCACATTCCACAATAAAAGGTTTTTGTGAAGTCTGGCGTAGCTAAGACTGGTGCTAGGCACATTGCCTCTTTAAGATGTTCAAAGGCCTTAGTTGCTTCAGGAGTCCATGAAAATGCATCTTTCTTCAATAATGTTGTTAGAGGTGCTGCTATTCTCCCATAATTATTAACAAACTTTTGATAATACCCTGTTAACCCGAGAAATCCTCGCAACTGCTTTATGGTTGTAGGGAATTTCCATTCCTTAATGGCTTTAATTTTGCTAGGGTCTACTTTAACACCGTCGTGAGATACAATATGACCCAGATATTCCACCTCTTGTACTCCAAAAAAGCATTTGGATGCTTTTGCATATAATTGTTTCTCCTGCAATAGTTTGAGCACCCTGTAAACATGTTCAACATGATCCTTCCAAGACCTTCTATAGATTAGTATATCATCAAAAAATAATAGCACAAATTTTCTAAGGAAGGGTTTGAAAATGGAATTCATCAACCCTTGAAATGTAGAAGGTGCATTGGTAAGGCTGAAAGGCATGACCAAAAATTCATAATGACCCTCATGAGTTTGAAATGTTGTTTTTGGAATATCTTCAGTCTTCATTCTAATTTGATGATATCCTGAACGAAGATCCAACTTGGTAAATAAATTGCTCCATGTAATTCATCCAATAATTCATCAATCATAGGAATGGTAAATTTATCTTTAATGGTGAGCTTATTAAGCTCCCTATAATCCGGACACATTCGCCATGATCCATCCTTCTTGTGTACCAATACTACAGGAGGAGAGAAAGAACTTTGACTAGGTTGAATTATACCCAACTCTAACATTTCTGCAATCATACGTTCAATTTCGCTCTTTTGGAAGTAAGGATATCTACAAGGCCTGATGTTTGGAGGAACAATTCCTGGAATCAAATGAATAGCATGATCATGATCACGAATAGATGGGAGTCCTTTGGGAGTTTCAAACACCTTGGAATGATTGTCCAAGACTTGTTGGAGATCTGCAGAAATAGATGATTTTGATGTTGGAACTTCTAGTGAGCATATTTGTGCAATTACGCCTTGCTGTTCTTTCTTTAGAAGCTTTGTCATGACATTAGAGCTTATTATCCTTCCTGGCTTCCCCGCAATACCCCGTAATTCAACTTCCTTTCCTTCTGAAAAAAATTTCAAGAAAAGTTCTTGAAAATTAAAATCTACCGTCCCCAAAGATTGTAACCATTGTACTCCTAGTACAACATCAGCACCTCCCATAGGAATGGAAAGCATTGGACTATTCAATACATATTCCCCCATGGTTAGCTTGATATTATGGCATTTTCCAAAGCAATTTATAGTTCCTCCATTTGCCACCATCACTTGACATTCTGGTGCTGGGTATAGGAAACAATTTAATTCCTTGGCTACCTTATAATGAATAAAATTATGGGTGCTACCTGAATCAATCAACACTATTACCCTTTTCTTCTTTATATGTCCTTCTATCTTGAGAGTTTGAGGAGTGGTAATTCCTGCCAGTGCATTACACGATATGGTTGGATTTATTTCTTCCTCTTCTAGGGGTGGTTCCTGGTGTATATCCTCTTCTTGTTCATTTTCGTCTTCTTCTTCACAATCTATGTAAAATAATTTCTTCTCAGCACACTTATGACCTTTAGTGTATTTGCTATCACAACTGTAGCAAAGCCCTTTTGCTCTTTTTTCTTCCAATTGTTGTGTTGTCAACCTTGTAGGTTGTGGAAATCTAGGCGTAGCAACACTTCCTTCTTTATAGAATTGAGTGGTAGGCTTCCTTGTCGCCATTATTTTACATTCAATTTTTCTTGCCAACCTGAATGCCTTCTCCAATGAATCCGGTTCCAAAACGCGAACTTCATGTTGGATGTTATCCTTTAAAGTGCCTATGAAGAGATCAATCTTGTGTTCCTCTGGAATATCAGTTACCCTTATATTCAATTTTTGGAAGTCCTCAATGTGTTGCCCCACTAAACCCTTTTGTTTAAGATTTATCAATTGGCTAAAGAAGGTGTTGCTCTTTGTATCCTCATAATGTGCTATCATTTCCTCCGTAAAAATTGACCAAGTGACAATTTTTTTACGGGAGCAAAGCCATCGATACCATACAAATGTATTTTTTCTAAATGTAAAGTTGCAATGTGTACCTTTTGTGTGTTTTGCACGTTATGGAGATCAAAATATTGCTCCATCTGTAGTATCCATGTTACAGGATCCTTTCCATCAAAATTCCTCATATCCATTTTTGGAATATGGTGGTTCTTCCCGCCAACATTAGAGTTTATGAAATCATGATTAAAATTTATTTTTTTCTCATCTTGAGATTCTTCTACTATCTTTTCACCATTAGGAAACATTTGTTGTATCAATTTTGTAAAACCTTCGATGTCTGATTTTATATCGTTCTTCATGTTTTCCATGTTGTCTTTCATGTCATCCATCTTAGCTTCCATGCCATCCATCTTCACTTCCATGCCTTTCTTCAAAACTTCCCTTTCATTTTTTGTTGCACTTGCTCTTGTAATTTTGATAGATCATGTTGCAATTCTTCATCTTCATGAGTCATAGTAGAGCCTTCTGAAGGCTTAATGGGTGTTGAATTATTTTTAGGAGGCATCTTTTAGAACCCAATACTAATATCGTATTCTACAATATGCCTTGGAATCAATTCAAATTGATTCTTCAAACAAGACTTATGCAATTCGGAAAAAAAATACACACCTTTTTCTTGCTTTTGAGGAGCTCGATATTGAAATTGGATTATCTCTGTGATTGAAGCACTTGAATATTTTAATTTCAATACCAACGCAGCCCTTTGAATTATCTTTCGAATTCCACAGGTCTGACCTGATTTGGATTCTCCAAGACAAAGTTGTGTCCAATCTCCCACAATGACCTAATTATGGACTAGTTCAGTAGATCGAACTTGTACGACTTGCCACGTTTCACTGTTTCATCCTTTGGCTCTGAAATTGATAGCCAAGAAACTAATTTCAGTGCAATTGCGACCAATTTTTACGGAACTCCAATCTGATGCTCAGAGAGAGAGAGTTATGAAGAGTTTCCCACGATCACCTCTTTGAGATGAAATTTTGGAGCCTGAAAAAGCACTACCTTCCACAGATCATATCTCCAAAAATATTGCGAACCAAGCTCTGAAATTTTTTTACGATTTTCCTTAGGATTTTAGCTTCGCACCCTAAAAATTTCAGCTTCTGCAACTCTCGTAGAAAATTTTTTATAGCGAAATTTCCACGATGACCTGTTTAGGAACTTGAAAATAGACCTAGCTTCCACAGATCATATCTCCAAAAATATTGCGAACCAAGATCTGAAATTTTTTGATAATGTTCCTAAATATTTCAGCTTCGCACCCTAAAAATTTGAACTTCTGAAACTTCGTAGAAAACAAGTTATAGCAAAAAATCCACGATGACCTGTTTGGAGTAGCGAAACCCTAGAATCCAAACCTCTGATACCAAATGTTGTGTAACCAACTCCAAAAATAGAAGAAAAGAGATATAAACGCCTTAGAAATAAGCCACTTCGAGGGGGAAACCTCCAATACATTACATAAATGAACAATTCTTGGATGATACAATTTACAAAACCTCCTTTTCTATATATAGTATATCATGCCATAATGTAATCCTAGTAATACAATGGAACGGAACACCTAACAATAATAATTGAAGGGCACAATAATAAAAAAATGGGGTTACAATGGTACAAGCACAACAATACATAAGTGCTACCTAATGAACAAATAAGTGGTTCCATAATGAATAGAGAATCAACATAAAATGGCAAGAGGAAGAAGAGAGATGGGTAGAGGGGATGAAAGATGATACATATATGGATGCTGGGGAGCATGGGAAGCTAGGGGTGAGATAGAGAGAGGGGGTGAGATAGAGAGACAAAAAAGAATAGATGGAGAGGGTTATAGATATGGATGGAGGGTGGAGAGAAGGGGGAATATTTCTCGCAATAGATGGATTGACATAAGTGGAGATGGTGATTTATAATCCTATTTGATTACTTGCACTAAATGCATCGATTTTAGTGTAGATATTTATTTCTAATGATATTTGATTACTTGCACTAGATGCATTTATTTCAGTGTAGGTGGTGATTTCTAATACAATTTGATTACTTGCACTGGATGTGTTGATTTCAATTTATATGCCGATTTATAATTATATTTGATTACTTGCATTAGATGAATTGATTTCAATGTAGATGATTTCTAATCCTATTTTATTTTTTGCACTAAATGCATTAATTTCAATGTAGATGGCAATTTCCAGTTTGAGGCATCAACGTCACATTTTTCAGATTATTAAAGTTTTTGTATATTTTTGAGATGTACATCATACTTTGAAATTTTTAACATTAGAAATACAAATTCTAACAAATTTTATTAATATAAATATGTTTGGTGATCATAAAAATGAAATAATTAATATATCAAATAACAAATACACCTATCATATCATTCAAATGTGATATGAAGAATATATTGAAAAATACATGAAAAATACATAATTTATTTAGTATTTAACCTTAACCTGACTTCTTCTTCTTTTCTCTTAGAAACACCAAAAAATTTGGATAATGATATCCTTCTTGCTGTTGGAGCTAGGGTTATGCTAACTTCAAATTTATGGACTAATGCAGGACTTGTCAATGGTGCTCTTGGAGTAGTTGAAGATATTGTGTATAATCCTGGAACATCACCTCCTAATCCTCCTACATATGTTTTAGTAACATTTGATAACTATGTCGAAGTTGCATGGGATGAATTATTCCCTCATATTGTTCCTATTATACCTATTGAAAGAGGAAATAATAGACAAATTCCATTGCAACTTGCTTGGGGATTAACAATTCATAAGTCCCAGTGATTGACACTAGAAAAGGCAACTATTGATATTGGAAGGACAGATGGACAAGGTCTCACTTTTACTTCAATATCTCGAGTTAAATCTTTGGATGGTATATGATTTCAACCACCATTTCCATATGATCAATATGAAAATATGGTAAAATGTGTCGGTGTTTCTAAGAGAAAAGTAGAATAAGTCGGGTTAAGGTTAAATACTAAATAAATTATGTATTTTTCATGTATTTTTTAATATATTCTTCAAAACACATTTGAATGATATGATAGGTGTATTAGTTATTTAATATATTAATTATTTCATTTTTATGATCACCAAACACATTTATATTAATAAAATTTGTTAGAATTTGTATTTCTAATCTTCAAAATTTCAAAGTATGATGTACATCTCAAAAATATACAAAAATTTTAATAATCTGAAAAATGTGACGTTGATGCCTCCAACTGGAACCAGCCTAGATCCCTCTTACTCTGGATCTATCATGCACTGAGAGGGATCAAATCTCTCGATGTGCAAACCTTTCCTCAAGTTTTTCACTCAAAAAATAGGTTTGCACCTCGAGAGATTTGATCCCTCTCGGTGCATGATAGATCTAGAGTAAGATGGATCTAGGTTGGTTCTATATAACAAAGGTTCAAAATATTAGGATTCCCTACTGGTAGATATGATAGATTCCCCTAAATGGTCATTGGATATATCATATAACAAAATTTCAAAATATTAGAAGACTCTACCTCTAATTATCTTTTCTGCAGATAAGTAGAAGAATCATAGTTGCTATCAATACATGTTTCTCCTCAAATGATAAGTAATGGCTCAATTTCATTTCATGAAACTTTCATTTACTGGTTTACTTAGATGAGCACACCGCTAGCTACTTTTTCATTCAATAAGCTATTTCAGATATCATGTTCAGCAAATATAGTAACATTACCATTCTGAAAGGGAAAAAATGAATGGTATATGTGCTTTTCTTTCTCCATTAGTGTATCCCTTTCCTTTCTACATATGAATTTTAGATTCAATCTCTTCCGTCTATTAGGAGAGAATGGAACGAGTTCACATTGGGCCCAACCATTCATCTTAAGTGCTCCTTGAATAATCTGAGAAATTATCCCCTTCCAAGTTTTCCCAGATCTAAACAGGCACATGAAACTAAAAATGCTCCTTTAAACATGTGTGACATTAAATTAAAAAAAATTTGCACCCATATTGAGAATGAAATCAAATTTTCACTCTCCACTACAAGGGCATGATATTTGTATGTATTTAATACTAAATTTTCACTCTCCATTATAAGGGTATGATCTTTGTATGTCAAGGTTGTTCATAATCCTTCAGTTACATAGGATTGATTTTCACTCCGATCAACCACAGACCAGATTAACTACTGGTCAAGGAGCCATTATTCATGAAATAATGATGGAATCAAGTTGTGAGCTCCTACAATTGAATCTACAGATTGAATTCTCTTCCAATATTTTTCAGGCATCCAACAAAAGTGCATACAACATGAAAGTCAGCAAGTAGTTTAATCAATGAGTCCTCACAAATTTACTAATATTCTTTCATCAATGTAGATTAGAAAAAATACCACATAACAATGACATGGTGAAAAAATAATGAAACTGCTACATATGGAAAACTCTAATAGTTAGTATGATTGAATTAGACATACATTATGTTTCAGTTCAAATTTTCCTTTGGCATAGTGTTTCACACCTCTGCGATATGAAAATCATGTATCAAGAGATAAGATTCTGGTAGAAATATGGAGAATTAAAAAAAACACATGGCATGGACCAGATGAAATTAGAAATATCTGGCAAGAACCACTGACCAATCCTTAAAGATAGAAAGACAATATGAAGGCACTCCAAGATTTTTGAATAGATACAAACCAAGTTACACACTATCAAAACAAGTATAAAAAGTACCAGAAAATCTCGTGCATTCATATAATTTCACCACCTAACACAAGCCCTAAATAGAGGATTGGGAGAAACTCAACAAGTATCACATACACTCATCTCCATCTTCACTATCAAAAACCCAATCATCACACTGGTATGTGAAAGTAACAACTTTGAGCAGAATATACCACAATACTGGTACTAACAAGGACTCAATGGTCACACTCACATGACGCTAAGAAATCCAAGCATAGACTAGAGTACAATTATGTTAGCACGCAGAGCCTTGAAATTTGCGACTGATCAGATACAAAATTTGCAAACAAACTAAACCCTTCACTCAACATATATTTGGCTCAAGTCCTACCCCAAACACAATCAATCTTTCCCTTGTCATGAATATTCCCATGAATAATAGCATACCCTCAACTTCATCAATGCCAAACATATACAACAAAAATAAGCAATTTGAGAAAAAATCTAAATGGGTAGAGTCTTATAGAGTCTGCAGAAAAGCTGATTAGCAGTAGAGTCTTCTAATCATTTGAACCTTTGTTATATCCAATGACCATTTCAGGGCATCTATCATATCTTCCAGAAGGGACTCCTAATCTTTTGAACCTTTTTTATATTGAAGGACCTTTTAAAGACATCTACCATATTGATATTTGATTATGTAACATCTATGTGCCTTGTCTTTGATAAATCCTATGAAATCAAAAAACCCATAGAAAATACTTTAATGGAAGCATGAAATTTTTTTCTTGTAGGTGCTAGAAAATGATTTTCCAGCGCCTATAGGAAAAAAAATTTATATGCATATCAAATATCCAGTTACCAATATCCAATTAATAAAGAAAAAAACTTGGATGCCTACTTATCTCATTGATTTGAAATTATTTGGATTCTTATCTATCACATGGCATATATCATCTATTTTTTTCTTTAGTAATTGGATTCTCGTAACTAGATATTTGATATGCATATAAATTTTTTTCCTGTAGGTGCTGGAAAATCATTTTCCAGTGCCTACAGGAAAAAAAAATTATATGAATATCAAATATCCAGTTACGAGAATCCAATTACATTTAAACTAAAATTTATAGGCATCCAATTAGTGAAACAAAACACATCCATATATATTCCATGTGATTGAAATTTTGTATACAGTCGATTATTAGTTGTGGATTAAAAAATTGTGGTTGTGAATTAGCTTTAAACAAGTATGGAAATAATTCTGATTGAACAACCACTAATGATATCATTGGTACTGTTAGTGATCAGTAATTTTTTCTTTTTTTTAGATTACTAAATGCTTATCCTAGATTTCTAAAAACAAAATTCATGAATATTGTGAGTTTTAGAAATATCACTACCTTCATTATCATTAGGATAAATTTTTCACTATTTTACTACTTTACCATGTCATGGTTAGCCTATCACTCCCAGAAGACCCATCATGGGCTCATGCCATTCATATTCATCATGTTTTCACACCCATGACCTTAATACTCTATTTTTTCTATGCTTAACCCTTCCACTTCCCATTTAAGTTTGCCAAAAAACCTACCCTTTCCCATTTCCATCAAATGCCTCAAGCATTGATGATCTTAAAGCTACCTCTGAAGACTCTTTAGATAAATCAAGTACATTTGGTTTTGGATCCTCAAATACATCTATATGTCAAAAACTATGTTTTTATACTTGAAAACCATAAGCCTATGCTTTCAGTCAAAGAGCCTCCCACTAGGTCACTATGGTTTCATAGGTTGTAGGGATGTTTTTATGTTTGAAATCAATGATTTTCATGTGCCAAGAAGGTGAATCAAATGGAAAATAAAGTTAACATCTGTTGTTACCAAAACAAATCAGAAGAAACTTCAAGGAATACCTCCTTAATCAAATTCAAAATCAGCAAAGAAGAACTATCCATGATTGACATTTCTACAGGAATGTCAAGGTAACTATCAACAGAAAATTAGAGAAGGTAAGAGGCCAGCTCCTCACTAAAATACAACCACAACACAGAAGAGGAAGTAGCCTATATTCAGGTAAGATCAGGGTTTATAGAACTGATTGGACTAACAATAGTTCCAAGCAAGCGAGCCAATCCAGAAAACCACAAGGACAGGTGGCATATCAACACAACTAAGAATGATTTGAAGATTTTTAGAAGTTATAAATGAAGAAGGAAAAAAGGTGAGGTGAACTGGACATAAATGAATGAACTTAAAATGGCTATAGAGAACTTAGAATACAACACTAATTATTCTTCTCTAATAGCCCTAAAACCTAAAATTTTTGGGAAGATAGACAAAGAGGGTGAAATGAAGAATATGAGCCTCCAGGATGATAACATGTAGAAGGTTTGAAGGAGATGTCAGAAGGTTACTTCTATGGTTTTCCAAGGTAACAATGCTTCACAGCCTCAAAGGGAAAGAATGAAAAGAGTATTAGTGTGAGGGAGATCAAGTTTTCAAGTGCAGTCAACTACTGTCAAATGGTCAAAGGAATCAAAGCATAGGGTTGAGGGTCAAAATGGGATACCAAACTAATCTTGAGGTCAATGTTATGAAAGTGTCAAACACCATAAAATCAGGCAGATTCAAAAATCAGTATGTCATAGGCACCTGCAAAGAAAAAACTAAAGTGGCAAAAGGAAGGTGGCATGCTTGAGTGTGAAGACCATTTGATTGGTCAAAACTAATTGTTTCATGCATAAAAACAATAGTAAAGATGAAAAAATGTTTCTCAATCATCCATCAATCAAAGGGAAGCTTGATCTCAAAGGAAAGGACAGAGAGATTTTTTTTTAAAAGGGGTGCTACCACCATGCAAATGCCTAAAAAATTGTGAAAATGATCAAAGGACAGAAACAGACCAAAACACAGTGAAATCTAGTGATTCAAAAAACCATCTAAAAAACATTTTTTGAAGGCATCCATAAGCCAAAGGAAGTTAGAGTTCACCCTGTCAGAAAGATAAAGAGAAATAAAGAAAATGATCAAGAGGAAAACGTACCATTTTTGTGTTTTAAGTCACCCCCTGCAAAAGGAAAAATAATATCAGTAAAATAGCAGAAAGGTTAAGAAACATTAAAATGTGTGGTTTGGCTAAGATAAATTGTTTTCTTAAGACTATAAAGGGTTAGTTCATTTTTCACTTAGCTCATTATGTGTTGAGGAGATCAAAAAACCCTTCAAGGAAGAAATTCTGAGTTTAACATGGGAAAATTAAGACTCTTTAGCTCATTTTGTTCTTCATTTTCCCACATCCAAGCTTGAGGCCAAGCACTTCCCTGAGCTACAACGTTATTCCTATACCAGGAAACATTGTGTTGCAGGGTGTTGTAGTGGGAGACTTACAACACTAGCTCTTGAACTTATCTTTCAGAGGAGGGACCCCCCCCCCCCCCCCTTGCTTTGCAAGATCTATCCAGGAGGTCCCGTAGCACATTTTACATCTTGACATGTGGCAAAATCACTTTTCATATCTTACAGCATAGTTAGCTTCAGAAACTGCATCATTTTCTAGAGTGTAGCAGTAGTAGGGTTTGATCCCTTGCTTGAGAGCTTGTTCCTTGGAGGAAGGGCCAACCCTTCTCCTGGAAAGCTCTGTACTTAATTATTCTTCGGTCATTTTTATATTACAGCCATATTTATATAGATTTGTAGTCAATCTGTATTTTCCAGATTCATATTTGTAGATTTTATCTTTGTACATTTGTCTTTCATGAAACCCTTGTCGGGTTAATCTTATTTTGTATAAAGAGGGAGGATTCTCCATTTTCTCATTCAGTGGTTAATTGTGTACTCCATATCTATTTTTCTCATCATTTGCTACATAAACCCCCACTAAAATAACGCTATCATATGTTGCAGTCTTTTCTGTAGAGTCAAGTCATGGGGGTTGGGCTTATTTGAGACATATAGACTTGGGGAGATCTGTTTATATTAGCTAGAGTGATTTGTTTCACCTATAATTCTACACGTGAGCTTTATATGATGTATTCTAAGGGATCCAAGTCCCATTCCTCATAGGTATAGAATTATTTTCTGAATACAAATGTTTAATGCCCTATATTAATGCATTTCCCCACTTGGGAAGGAGGATATAGGTCGTATGCTTGATGAGGTTCTTTCATCTGCTGGTGAGATGTTATTTTACATCTAATGAGCTGATCTACATTTCCATGCTCATGATTTGTTGAAGCTCCAACTTTGGAATATCTTAAGATATTCTTATTGTTGTAAACAATCCCTATTTTGGGATATTACAGTGGTATCAGAGTTGCCATCTTGGCTCAGCATGTGGATTTCAGATCCAATCAGAAGATAAGAAGAAAAGGAGAAAAAAATCATGGAGAGGATGAGATTACCCTCATCGATTTTCAGATCTAAGAAGAAAGAAGAAGGATACATTGAAACTCCAAAAGGGTTTCAAGGAGAAGAGAGTTGCAGTGAGAGCTCTAGAGATTTTCAAGAGAAAGAAGAATACCCAAGCACTTCCTATTCTCATATAGGAAGTGAAGAGCAAGGAGACCACTTGGAACATGATATCCTGAGTGGATATTTGGCAGAATACAAGTGCCAACGTAGGACTTTCAAAGGGATCCTTGATCTCCCTTAGTTTATCCAATTGAGAGAGGAAAGAAGGCCATGTAGTAGCAGGATGATAAGGGGCAATAGATTCCTATTCTATACCTATGATGTATCACCCTTATATACAAAAGAATCTTGGGTCATGAAGATTGAAGCATTTTTCCTACTACATCCGGTAGTGGAAAAAGAGACTGTGGAGATCTCAGCGCTGCACTTGGAGGTAAGGCAAGATCTTGGTGTTTAAGCCATGTGAATCATGTAAGGGTGTATACTTTTGCATATTTCACTCAAAGAGTGATCGGGTTATTTGACAGTGAGAAGGAGACTTCATCTCCATCTGAGGAGACCTTTACCAGCACTATCACATTCATGAGGGGGCAACCATCCATAGTAACAGTTGGATCAGCCAACACATTGAAAGGAAGAACTCTTGCAGCCCCACAAGATGTTTCTGAGACTCACCAAGGTATGCATAGATTTCCATTTGTTATTCTTTCAAGAAATATTATGGTAAATCTTGGGGAGGTGTCTCCACATGGTCAAGGATCAAGACACATTACTGATATGGAGCAACAAGCTTGCACAACTCTGTGCAACCTTGGATTGATCCAAGAGGGGATAAACATGCATTCATTTGAACCTTTGTTGAGTTGCATGAAACATGAGTTGGGGTGCAATATTATGGAGGGTGTGTTGAGTGTTGTGCCACTTTCTAATGATGTTTTACCTTCAGCACACCTGGATTATTTTGAATTCAAGAGGATTATCGATGAGAGGTATTCTCTAGGAGATCTCCAAGGGGTTACATCTCAACTTCCCATGAGGTGTAAGGAGGAATATTTGGTTTGGGAAATGGGTAGTTTTCATTGGGAAGATACCAAAGGGAAGAATGATTGGAGGCATCCACATTTGGATGAATGGGGATGGGTGGAAAGCAAGAGGTTGGTAAGCCACTTGCAGATCTATGACACATGGCAGCAAGAAGCAAAGTTGTGTTGGCTACTCTTGAGAGAGTTTGGCCATCTCGAATCATACTCTTTGTCAAAAGGTATGTGGTGGATGGAGGAATGGCATGGCACCCATATGATAGAACAACAGAAAACTTGTTTGTATGGGGCATCATACAAGACCACTATCATGATCCTATTCTATGGCTTGTATGAGGGAGAGATGAGGGAGAAACAATAGTTGTTGTTGCTGTGGTTACACTTGGGAGAGTATGGGCAGAAATGTTCCCATGATTTTCATGATATTTCCATAGAGAAAGAAGGCACATTCATGGTGTGAGGCTACCCTTCAGGATTGGAGGATTATGAGAGGCTTCCATGTAGGAAGAATATCTTCTCACATAGCAGCATGGTGGTGGATGGATTTGGCATATGAAATGTCAAAGGGAGGAGTCATGGAGCCTTATCACTAAGGCCTACAGTGCTGTCACAAGGGAGTGTGTAATTATTGATGGAGTGTTCCAAGGAGTATATGTATCCCTTCTTCTTGCATATTTTTATGAGGAGATCCTCATGGGGGAACCTATACATGGACCTTACTTTTAGCCTACTCACCTTGCATCGTAATAAATACATTTATGTACTTGTTGATTACTCCATTGAGTATTTGTATCTTCTCACCATATCTGAGAAGTGCATTGCTCCACAAGAGAGCAAGAGTAATTTTTGGTTTCATGGTCACTTTAGGGCCAATGTTTGTAATGATAGTAGCCCATCTATACATGATCTTGGGCAAGTGTGTTGTTATTTTGTGTTGGAAATATGATGCAGGATGTTGTCCTTGATGGCAACCCACTGAATGAAGATGAAGACATGCGACTGTTGACATGTGTTGTCCTTGATGGCAATCCACCTGATGAAGTTATGCTTGACTTGATGGACTTAGTAAATGATGTAAATCTGATATGATATAATGTTTGTTGACAATATGATGCTGAATGTTGTCCTTGAAAGGCAACCCACCTGATGAAGATGATGACAACTTAATGAAGTTGTGCTTGAGAGAATATGTTCCTGATGAAGAAAATATGGTGTTTCTACAGTGTGTACAGAAGGCAATGAAGAAAGGAATTCAGAATGTGCTCAAAATATGATGAAAAGAGTATGTCTCCTTGTATACGCGGATTGGCCTAGGGGAAGTCGCGTATGCACGCGGAAAAGAACGTGCCAAGTCGCGTATGGGCTAAAGCGCTCAAAAAGTGCAAAACCAAGGGTAACCACTATGGTATTGACCCATTGTATTGGGTAATGATCCGCCTAATTGACCCCGTCCAGGTAGTTTTGGGCTTATGGTATTGTTTTGGTCCATGGTATTGAAAAAGGGGCTCATGGTATTGAAAAAGGATAAACCTATATAAGGAGAAGAAATTCATTGTGCAAAAAATGAGGGTGAGAGCAAGATTTCTGAGCTTGAATGAATACTTCTCTGTGAATTATATCTGTATGGAAAGGGTAAAGGTTTGATGATAGATCTAAATCTATGAAGCACTTATGAAGAAATGATGAAGCGGGATCTTTAGATCTGAAATGTACTTGTATTTGCTAGATCTGTTTATGGAGTGATTAGATCTGTGATGAGGCGAAAATCTAGGCGAACATCTGTCTGAAGTAAAAGGGTAAATCTGAACTGAATATCTGATCTGAAGAAGTATGCTGCTCTGTAATGATTGAAGATCTATATGCTACTTTGTCGCGGAGGAAGCGCGTATATACGCGGCTTCAGCGAAGAGAAAGCGCGTATGCGCAATAAAATATACACTGAGGTATACGCTGGTTTGTGTGGACAGAAGTGCGTATATACGCGACATCAGTGAAGGGAAAGCGCGTATGCAAACTAGGGTTTACAAAGCAAGGGGTAAGGAAATATCCGATCCGTCTGGTCGTGCTTCGATATCTGATCCATTGATATGTATCTCAAGGTGATCAGATTTTGTGCTTAAAAGTATGGAAAGGGTCCAAAGAGGAAAATATGATGAAATGTGGCTCCGTAAGTGGTGTTCTATTGAAGTGGTTGGATCCAAAGGTGAAAAGTTATGAAACGTGGTCCAAGGTGGTGTCAAGGTTGTAGCCTTCACTGGGGTCGTAGCTCCCTTCCAGGAGAGGCTGGTAAACGAGATCGGGGGGTCGTAGCTCCCTTCCAGGAGAGGCTGGTAAACGAGTCAGGGGGTTGGAGCTCCCTTCCAGGAGAGGCTGGTAAACGAGCACAGGTGGGTGCCTGCGTGCTGGTAGGAGTCTGCACCAGCACATATGTTGTAAGATGTTTTCTCTATAATAAGATATTAAAGGCTGAGAAACTGCAGTGGTGGTTTTCTCCCGACTTGGGTTTCCACCTAAAAATCCCGGTGTTCATGTGTGATGCTTTGTGTGATGGTTTATTCTGTTCTTACTGCACATGTTTACTGTTATTGACCATCTGATGAATGAATGATGGATTAATAGAAGTGAAGATTTAATGACATATCTAGATCTCTCTGTATACGCTAGTTTAATAAAGGGGATCCGCGTATATACGCTAGTTTACTGAAGTAAAGTAGCGTATGGGCTTTGAGGAATGAAAAGGTGAAAAGATTTGATTATGCAGTAAATACCGATTCACCCCCCCCCCCTCTCAGTATTTTTCCCAACAATTGCACGAGCGTGGTCCTTCCGTGCTTCGATCGCTTGAAGGAGATCCGTAACAATGGGAAAGAGTGAGGAACCTCCACAACTAAATGAAATGAAGAACTTGAGCAAAAATCAGTCTATCACAGAACGTCACAAGCAGACTAAGAATCAAAACAAGAAGAATTTAGGATCAAGATGGAATCATCTCTACTAAAGGTATCTTGAAGAATCAAATAAGAAGAATGAAGAACTTGAAGCAGAAATCATTTCCTTCAAAATAGGTCTCGAAAATCAAATAAGAAGAACTCAGGATCTCTAAAGCGTAAATCTGAAAATCGCTTCCCTCAAAGAAGACGAAGAAGATCTCGAAGCATCAAACAAGAAGAATGAAGAACTCTTACCAACTTTTGAAGAACAAGAAAAAGGGTTGAGAGAAGAAATTCTAAATCTGAATCATCAAGTAGAAGATGGAAGAAGGAAAGAAGAAAGCATGACAAAGCAATGTCAAGACTTGGAGGTTGAGGTAAATATTCTCAAAGGTAAATTAGAAGAAAAGGTCAAACTTTTGAGGTTTCATGATAGTACTAATATTCTGGACAATATTCTGAGTAATCAAAGGTCTCCTGCTATCAAACATGGTCTTGGTTTCCATGAAACTATTAAAGGTGAATCTAGCTCACAAGGCAGTGCTAAAATTCGCAGGAAGTCAATACAAAACCTGAAGAGTTGAAAGAAACAAAAGGTCAATCAACAATGATGAAATCTAAAAGGAAATTATTCAATAATGTTGAATGTTTCAAATGTCATAATTATGGGCATGTTGCAGCAAATTGCAGGAGCAAATCATTTCAGCCTCAAACAAACAGATTCTACTCAGAAAGGTACTCTGGTTTATTCAAGGGATATTGTTTTTCATGTAACGAGTATGGACATAAAGCAACTGATTGTAAAAGGAGGAAGAATAGAAATACTCATTATGATTCTTATGTTTATTTCTCTAGCCACATGAGATGTTATGCTTGTAAAAAGTGTTGAGTCCCGAATTTGCTCTCTTTTCCATACACTTTTCCATATCTTTTTCACTCACCTAAACCTCCAAAATTGTCAATATCATGTGCAAAAGGGTATCTAACATGGTTTTTAATTATGTTTTTGTGTTTTCTATTTCGATTTAGATTTGTTCATACAAACATGAAACTTGCCACTTTCCGTAGCCTCATACTTTCCGCAGCTATTTTGTGGAATTATATGCTACAGGTGTCTACAAGGGAAACGAGCCACATGGGCAGGCTAGGAATGACGAGGACATGGTTTGTGTCCTATTGGTTCAAGTAAACTCGTCCAAAGAAGCCGCGGTCAAAGCTATCCACGTGGAAGTCAACTATGGAGTTTCATGTCGGCTGGACTCTGTTTGGGTGGCAAATAATCATCCATACCAACGTTTCTACCGTTGTAATCACAAGGATCCGTACGCAGTTCTGGAGTTGAATTGAAGCATCCACCTTCCGTAGATTCACTTTCCAACACGGCCATACTCCTATATCCGTGGCTGTAGTGGTCTACATGCTCCCTGTCATCATGAACTTTAGGAAACAGTTACAGTTTGCTGTTATATATAGAGCGTTTGCATACGCACGTAGAGTTAGTTGATCATTGTTAGTTGATAGTTGATGTGCGATCACATGTCAAACTTGTAAAAGGATTACACTGCCTTGAGCCGTAATACTACCAGTCTGTAATGAACTGCTTTTTAATATGAGAAAACTCTGTTTTTCAACTTAATTCGTGTTTGAGGATCGTTACCAAAGCTGTGTAGAGGGCCCCTGCTCAGCCGAGGTTCTGTGTATTAATGTATATATTTCTCATTTCATTTCTTTAAAAAGTCATTGTATCATAATCCATTACATGTTCATATTTTGTAGTTGTTTCATTTCTGTTCATATATTTCTATAATTTCCATTGCATTCCTGTCTTTCATGTTTTTATGATTGTCAATTACTGATCAGTCTTCTTGTGCAGGTTTTAGGTAGACAGCCCGGGCATTTTCATAGTATTTTGGCTAATGATATGAAACTAACATTATTCTGCTGCTAGTTTTGCTTTTCATAGCTTTTGTTTAACTTCAGTTTTGCTTTGTACATTTCTGCTTTTGCTTATCTCATCTTAGGTTAAATTTAGATATATTAAGTCGCTCATATGCCTTCGCTGTTCTCCGAAAGCCACAAAATGGATCGATGGGGAGGGACTGTGACAGTGAAATGTGTAGTTTAGTATTAGTTTCTTTCAAATTTAGATATATTAAGTCGCTTTCATAGCCTTCGCTGTTCTCCAAAGCCACAAATTGACCGATGGTGAGGGACTCGCATTATGAAATGTGTGTGTTTAGTATTACTTTTTCTCGCAAATATCTAGATATATTAAGCCGCTTCATAGCGTCTTCGCTGTTTCCAAAAGCCACAAACTGGATCGATGGTGAGGGACCGCATTATGAAAATGTGTAGTTTAGTATTAGCTTTTCTCGCAAACTTAAATATATTGACTCATGTATGACATCTTCAATTGCCTCCGAAAGCCACAGCTGGACTGATGGCGAGGGATTGAATCATGTGTGTATGGTTTAGTATTAGTTTACTTTCTGCAAATTAAATATCACTTACACAAGTTGTTTATGATTACTTCCGCAAGTCATAGCTGGTCTAATGATGAAGGGTCAGAAAATGAATTGATGTAATCTGATTTAGATTTATTTTTGTTGCAATTTTGAATTTCCATAAGCGTAGTTTCTTTTGTGTTCAGTTGGCAGCAAGAATAGTTTAGTTTTCATGTTCACTAGTTTCCTGTTTTGATTCATTAGTTTAGCAAAGACCTTTCATTTCTGGAAGAAGACACTTTTACTTTCTTTCAAGTCTCAGTCATTGTAATTTCAATTTGCTTTTAAAGTTTCAAGATTGGTAAATCATTATAGGGGATATCAGTTTCCTCAACAAATATAACCAAGCTTGTTTTTCATTTTTAGAATTTCCATTTCACCTTAGAAAAACCAAAAACGACAAAAAGTTAAGAAATAGGTTATCTTGCACATATAGTGCGCTGCACTTCATCAGCTTACGATTCCCGGATTGACAAATTAAATGCAGCAATTTAGGACACACTAAATCGACCAAACATTTTGGCGCCGTTGCCGGGGAAGTGTAACTAGGTAGCCAATTTCTTAAAAAAAAAAAAACATAAAATCATAAAAGAAGGGAAAACTTGATAACTTTTTGAAGTATGCTCTCCTCTTGCACCTAGTGTGATCTGGAGGATCAGAAAAGAGAGTTATTGGTTTAGTAATTTCTTAAGTATGCTCTCTTCTTGCACCTAGTGTGATCTGGAAGATCAGAAAGAGAATTATTAGCTCAACTTTTTAAAAAATAAAAAAATGACATGCATAGAGCAAGAGATTCTAGGGGAAGGTTTATAGCTAAAGCCAAGAGTTCGATTTTCATAACTCCATCTTCTTCAAGGCATAGACCAGATTCACCACCATCTACCCCTAGCCTTAAGATTTTTGGAAGTCAAGGAACAATTGAATTAGAGGATTCTCCTATACCACCTACTAAAACCCACTTAGAAAACAAAGAGACTTTCTCTCATCCTTCCTTGGTAGAAGAACTAGAGGACTATAAGGACTCTAAAGAAACTATCATGGCAGAGGAAGTAATAAATAGAGGTTGAGGTAGAAGAGGAGGAGATAATGGAGATAACAATGGTGAAGGAAATAATGGTAGAAATAGGGATTTGTTGGGATTCCCTATAGTTGATGAGGAAACTCATGCAACAATGAAAAATATTTCACCATCTGTTCTCCCTAACTTTTATGGATTGCGAAGTGAGGATCCTGAAACATTTTTGTTTGAGTTTGAAGTAGTGTGCCGAACTTATGACTATATGGAAGATTCTCAAAAACTCAAACTATTTCCTTCAACATTGAAGGGATCTGCTTTGAAATGGTTCATGGGATTAGCCACTCAATCTATCAGGACTTGGAATGATATGAAACAAACATTTTGGATAGATACTTGGACTATTGTATGCCCACCAATCACAAGGATGAGGTATTCAAAATGATGCAAAAAGAAGATGAAAATTTGGAAGACTTAATTGAAAGATTTCAATACAACTTGAAAAGAGCAAAGATGAGCAACTTAGATAATGAAACCTTGAAAGCCCTCCCATTAAAAGCCATTAGAGATGAATGGATAGACATTTTAAACATGATGGGGAAAGGAGACATTTCTCAGCTCCCATTTCGTGACATAACAGAACTATGTATCCATCTCTCAAGAGGAAAATCTAAAACTGGAAAAGGGCCTAGGGATTCTTCTCTTATTAGGGCTAACAAATCTGCAACTGGATCGGTAAGTAGGGCAGAGATTGGTAATATGCTTGATGAGTTCAAAACTGATATCTTAGGGAGCCTAAGTGAACAACTAGACACCCTTAAAATCCAAAACAAGCAGAAAGCAGAAACAGATGCTTTAGCCATCTTTTGTCCGAAATGTAGGAAGAAACATGCTTTAAGGGAATGTCCCTTGGATGCAAAAGTTGTAGAAACATGTATTATTTGCTCAGAGAATCATGAGATCAAGGATTGTCCTTCCATTCCTGGACTCAAAGCTGTTTTTCAAGAAGACCCAAATTCAGTAGAATCTCTCTGTTTTGTCGCAAGGAGACCTTGGCAGGGACAACAATCTCAAGGGTTTAACAACCCTATGAATCTTCAAACCCCACCAAATTTGAATCCTTGGCAACAACCTTGGCCCCAACATCAAAATTCATATCAGCCATGGGTACAAGGGATGCAAAATCCTTATGGGAGATTTGCTCAATTTTATCAATATCCTCCATCTTTTCAAAATCAACAAGCTCTACAATTTCCAAGCCAAAATCCACAACTTTCATTGCCATTTCCACAACAACAACCTTCTCAACAAAATACAAATCCTCAACTCATGCTCCCATACCAACAGAAGACAAATCAACTTCCAGCTCAGCCATTGCCAAATCCTAACAATAAGAATCCTCAAACTACTTATACGGTAGAAGGACAACAATTTCCTACCTATATGATTGTTCCTCTCAACGATGTACAACTCAGATCTGGTAGAGTTTTAGAAAAACCTTCTATAGACATTCAAGAGCAAGATACCTCTGAGGAGGACTCTCTTCAAGTCAATAAGGGTTCTGAGGAAGAATCTCTTCAAAATTCAAAAATTCAAAAAGAAAAAGAAAAGCTAACATCCACAACTCCTATAGTTGAGCAACCTGTATCTTCATCTACACCTCCTTTTCCGGAAAGACTACAAATTAATAAGGGGGTGGAAAAACAAATCTTGTTGCCTAACTATGACTTTCTAGATGAATTGAAGAATGTTTGTATCAAGATTCCATTGCTACAAGCCATTCGAGAAATTCCTATTCTAACAAAAACCATAAAGGAGTTGAGTTTCAAAAGACCAGGAAGGAAGCTAAAGGACACAAGAAGAATCCACCTGGTAGGAAAGATTGCAGACATTATGATGGGGAAAATTACCATGCAGAAGTATGTAGATCCAGGAAGTCCAATTGTCAAGACACATATAAATGGGATAGAAATTCCAAACACATTGATTGACTTAGGGGCTGCTATCAACATTATGAGTAGACAGACTATGGAACAGTTAGAACTCCCTAACCTTCTTTTTACACCTACTTTATTGCAACTTGCAGATCGATCGGTTATTAAACCAGATGGTGTATTAGAAGATATTTCAGTCTCCT
Source organism: Pinus albicaulis (assembly GCA_034641835.2). Taxonomy (NCBI): domain Eukaryota; kingdom Viridiplantae; phylum Streptophyta; class Pinopsida; order Pinales; family Pinaceae; genus Pinus; species Pinus albicaulis. Next base: position 18,359 of record JAXQQM020070677.1, on the reverse strand, counting down.
TAGATTCTTGGGAATATCCAGTAGGCTTTATGATTTTGACTCCCAAAAGTAATCTAGGAGGACATCCAATTATCTTAGGAAGACCTTGGCTGGCCACAGCTGATGCTTTTATTAGTTGTAGATCCGGAGACATGTACATTTCTAATGGTAATTCGACAAAGAAATTCAATTTGTATCCTCCAGCAAGAGCAATCACAGAAATAGGAGACAATGAATGGGTCGATGATGAGAACACTATACAACCTGTCTTTACCATTTCTGAAATTAGTGAGGATAGTCAAATTCTGAACACATTAGAAAATTTTGAGATAAATTCAGAATATGACCCCACACAATTTCAGTTGGAATCTGACATAGAATATTTATCATCAAGACAAATGTCTCTTTACTCTATGGAAGAATTTGGTAATTCTGCTATTGAGATTTTTCCAGAAAAGACATTGAATATCAATAAACATCTGGAGAAGTCACAACAAGAAGAACTAAACAGAATCTTGCAAAAACATTCTACTGCATTTGCATGGGAGTATACTAACATGAAGCGTATTGATCCTAAGACTTGCATCCATCATATCTATATTGAGGAAAACAGTAGACCAATCAGACAACCTCAAAGAAGGATGAATCCAAATCTTAGGGAGATAGTGAAAGAAGAGCTCCAAAACTTCTCAATGTAAACTTCATTTATCCAATTTCAGATAGCCGATGGGTTTCTCCTTTGGTTATAGTACCTAAAAAGAATGGTAAATGGAGGGTATGCATTGATTACAGGAAATTGAACAAAGCAACTTTGAAGGATCACTTTCCTTTGCCTTTTATTGATCAGGTATTAGATACATTAGCAGGTAAAAAGTACTTTTCATTTTTGGATAGTTTTAGTGGCTATAATCAAATTCAGGTAGCACCTGAAGATCAAGATAAGACCACATTTACTTGTCCATGGGGAACTTTTGCCTACCGAGTGCTTCCTTTTGGGTTGTGTAATGCACCAGCAACATTCCAAAGAGCAGTACTAGGAATTTGTTCTGATCTAATCCATGATTGTGTAGAGGTTTATATGGATGATTTTACAGTTTATGGTAATTCATTTGAAGAGGCATTAGAAAATTTGGAAAAAGTTCTTATAAGATGTAAAGAAACAAACCTTTCATTAAGCCATGAAAAATGCTTTATGATGTTTACCGAAGGGATTGTTTTAGGACATCATATTTCAGGAGATGGGATTAAGGTTGATAGATCAAAAGTTGAAGTCATCTCCAAGTTGCCTATTCCAAATTGTCAAAGAGATGTTAGAGGTTTTCTAGGATTTACTGGTTACTATAGAAGATTTATAGAAAACTTCACTAAAATAGCATCTCCACTCTTCAAATTGCTTACAAAAGACTGTGAATTTAAATGGGATCCTGATTGTCAATCAGCTTTTGAAACTTTGAAAACAAGAATATCCGAAGCACCTATCTTGAGAGGACCAAATTGGAAACTCCCTTTCCATATTTCTACGGATGCTTCAGATACAGCTCTAGGAGCTGTGTTGGGTCAAAAAGATTTAGTTCCTTATGCCATTTATTATACCAGTAAAAATTTGACTCCCACAAAGTTGAATTATACTGTGACTGAAAAAGAGTTTTTAGCTGTTGTTCATGCAATTAATAAGTTTAGACATTACATAACAGGCTATGAAACTTTTATTCATACCGACCATTCTGCAATTAGATATTTAATGAACAAACCTGTTACTAATGGCAGAGTGACAAGATGGCTTTTACTTTTGCAAGAATTCAATATTACTGTGTTGGATAGACCAGGAAAACAGAATACAGTAGCTGATTTCTTGTCTAGGATTCAGAATACTAAAGAAGATTCTCCCGTAGAAGATAAGTTTCCTGATGAATATTTGTTTGCAGTAACTATTAAGACCCCTTGGTATGCAGATATTGCTAACTATTTGGTTACAGGGAAACTACCTTCACATTTATTTCCAAGAGAAAACGAAAAATTATTCAGGAGAGTTCAAGATATTCATGGATTTCTAACGAATTGTTTAAAACAGGGCCAGATCTTGTGATCAGAAGATGTGTCAGGGAAGATGAAATGCCTGATATTCTTAAGGCATGTCATGATGAACCATGCGGCGGACACTTTGCAGACAAAAGGACAACTTATAAAATCCTTTCTTTGGGATATTATTGGCCTTCCCTCTTCAAAGATGCAAAACAATATGTCAAAAGGTGTGACAGCTGCCAAAGAGTAGGGAAACCTACCCTTTCAAATGAAATGCCACTGCAAACACAGGTACTCATTGAACCCTTTGAAAAATGGGCTTTAGATTTCATTGGACCTATTAATCCACCATCTAAGCAAAAGAAGTATATATTGGTTTGCACCGATTATGTTACTAAATGGGTAGAAGCTAAAGCATTAGTATCTGCTACTGAAAATTCAGTTGTTCATTTTCTTTATGAGGATATTTTTACTCGCTTTGGTGTTCCAAGAAAAATTGTGACAGATCAGGGGAGCCAATTCACATCCAATTTGGTGGAGAAGTTGATGGAAGAATACAAAATCAAGCACAGAAGATCTACTCCTTACCATCCACAAGCAAATGGTCAAGTGGAGTCCACAAACAAAGTTCTTGAAAGTATCATCACCAAACCTGTTCATCTACATAGAAGAGATTGGGCAGAAAGGCTTCCAGAAGCCTTGTGGGCCTACAGAACTACATGGAGGAATACAACAGGACATTCTCCCTATGAACTTGTTTATGGGAAAGAAGTCTTGCTCCCCATTGAGTTCCAAGTTAAGACCTTCAAGATAGCAGTTCAGTTGGGAATGGACTTATCAGAAGCCCAAAAGCATAGAATGGAGCAATTGAATGAGCTAGATGAGATCAGACAAGAAGCAATTCTAAGAACTCATCTAGTTCAATATCAAAGAACTAAGTGGCATGAAAAATATATCAAAGAGAAGAAGTTTCAAGAAGGAGATTGGGCATTGTTATTTGACTCCAAGTTTAAAGATTTTCAAGGGAAATTTTAGACTCATTGGCTTGGGCCATATGAGATTGACAAGATCTTTAACAATGGAGCTGTAAGAATCAAGACCATTGATGAGTTTCAAACTCCTCTTATAGTGAATGGCCATAGATTGAAAGTTTATCATAAGCCACTCTCTAAAGAGGATTTTGTCAATTTGTTTCAAGAAAGTTCTGCAATCAGGCTGGTACAGAAGAATCCTTCTTCTCTACCAAGCTAGCTTTTGTTTTTCAAGTTAAAAAAAAAAAAAAAAAAAGAAAAAAAAGAAAAGAAAAAAAAATGGTATAAGCCTGAAAACCAATCATTGATTGGCAGTCTTATACAGAAAATATGGGGTGAAAATCAGGGACACCTGACACTCTATATTTTCCAAAAAAAAAAAAAAAAATCTGTTTTTCATTTTATTTCATCTCACCACCCACTCCATTTCATTCCACTTCATTTCATTTCATTTCACTTCATTACACTTCATTCCACTTCATTTCATCCATTCCATCAATAAAAATATTTTTATGACCATTTCCACCTGGTCATTTGTCATTTGTTCATTTCTATTTCAGCCAAGTAATAGTTGTGTCAGTTTCCGCAGCTGACATCTGTTTCCGCAGCTGACTCCAGTTTCCGCAGCCAGAAGCAGATTCCGCAGCTACTACTACTCTGTTTTCAAAAAGAATGTACAGTTAGTTGTTATTTTCATAATTATGAAATAAAATGCAGGAGGGAGGATCAATGGAACATTCAAGACACTAATGAAGATCAATCAATTGAAGACCAAGGGCAAAAGCAAGGATTCCAAAGGTATGAATAAAGTTTATTTCAAATAGTATCGAAAAACACATTTTTATGTAATTTTAAACTATGAGCTCTACCCATAACGTGCAATGATTATATTGACAGTCCCGTAACCTTCCACGATCTCTATGTTATCCTCTTGCATTTATTCACAAACGGTTTCATCATTGAAATTCCGACTCTCACTCATGTTCAAATATCTCACCGTAGATAATGATACGTATTTGAGTTGACAAAGGACTCTTACAAGCCGCATAACTTCATAATCATTGATTGAAACGTGTTTATATTTATTACACAGCCACCAAAATTCAAAACACGGCCGAATGCATTATACTTTGTTAACCTCTTTTGTCATGTCTCTGCCGTGTTTACAAAACCCCACTCTACTCATTCTCACTCCCTGTTTCACTCCATTCCGTTCCTTTTGCTCACTCTTACTCCCGTATATCCACCCACAGTCTTACTCCATTCCGTTTATGGTGCTCATTTCCATTTTATGATAACATCCCCACAGTATTGTGCTCGATCCTGTGTATTCCATCGTTCCATTTCCACTTAAACCCTCACAGAGGAAAGCCTGTGAAGCACAGAGAAGTAAAATGGGAAAATTATTAAGGGCAGAGCCGGAAGGACCGAAGTTTATAGAGGGATTTCCACAAGCAAAAGAGATGTTGAGGAAAGCTAAATGGCTGCGTTTTATTCAGAAATTCAGGGGTTACCACAGAGAAGTTACAAAAGTGTTTGCAAGATCATTTGATGGCTCGGAAGCAGAAGTGGGAGACCTCAAGTTTTTGGTCAATGAAGCATCAATAGCAACAGCCACAGAGCTTCTTCAAGAAGGAGAACGTTGGTTCAAAAATAAAAGTATCAGTGATGAGGCATGGAGAACAATCCTACGGAATCAAGGTATGGATATCACTGTTTTTAAAAGAGGCATCCCTGTGCATGCAATAAAAGATGAATGGGCCACTTTACTACTCATTGTTTAGAAATTTATTACATGTGAAGGCCATTTTGGCTCTATGTACATGTATCATACTAGGCTATTGATGAATTTTCTTGAAAACCAAACTCTCAATCTTCCTTATTTCCTATTCAATAGCTTGAAGAAAATGGCTGTGACTGTGGAAAAACACCTAGGAGATGTAAAGCCTCATCTGTATCACCATGGGCTTATAAAAATTCTGATTGAAAAGGAGCTAAAGGAAAGAAAAGATACATGGGAACAATTCCTAGTTAGAAACTTCTTTGAAGGACCTCAGGAAATTCCTGAAGGTAGTCCAATTAGAAGGAGTATAAGAAAGAAAATGAATGTTGAAACCCAAGTTGCTCCTACACAGGAAATTCCCGCAGCTAGCACAGCAAAAAGAAGTAGAAGGAAAAGAACAGTAGATGAAATCCAAAATACTTCTACTACTACTATGAAGAAAAATGATAGGGAAGAGAGATTGGTAAAAAGGAAGAAGAAGGAAATCAAAACTAAGAAGCCAATAATATCAAAAGGGAAAGAAATTATTGAGGCTGTCCATAAAACTCCTTCTTCTGAAGAAGAAGATCACCAAATACTATCTGAAAGATTAGTTTTTCTTCAAAAACAGTCATCCATATCCAAGAAGGCAAAGACAGGAAAACAAGAACAAAAGGGTAGTGTACCACAGCATGTGAGGAGAAGCAGCAGGCTTAAGGGAAAATTGAGAAAAACACAAATTAAGGGTCCTCATTTCATTGATTTGGGTGAGGAGACATCTGAACAGTCTCCAACTGACCATAGTCCATTTCAGTCAGTTAGTGAACCTGACTCCTTTCACTCCCAATCAGACAATGAGCATACTCCATCTTATTCTCAGCAAAATATTGATGTAAGTTCTCCCCGGCCAGATTTTGAACATAATTCTCCCTTGCAGCACTTTGGAGACAGCCCAATGAAAAAGACACCGGAAGTAGACCCCAAGCAGAAAATGGTATATGACTATATAGAGTCCTTGGAGAAGGCAGCCACAGGTCCAAGTACCTCTTCCATCCAGCCTCATACATTGCAGGATGATTTAGTTCAGTCATTAAAACAGGAGATTTTTGAGCTTGAGCTTTTAAATCGGCATATCAAAAATGAAAATGAAACACTCAAAGAGCAAAGCAAACTGGACAAGATTATCCATGACAATACTATGTTACATTTGGGTATTTGGCAAAAGAAGAATAAGAAGTTAAAAAGGAAATGCCAAAAATTGAGCAGAGCACTTGTAAATATCAAATTCAGGTGCTTAATGAAGAAACCCAGAATGATGGCAGTACCAAAGAAGAAGAGAAGGGGGTTAGATGTGCTGGCTGAAGTATCAAGGCACATGAATTGAACAAAGAGTGTCAAAATTTTGGCTGCATGAGGACATGCAACACCTTCACAGTGGGGGTATGTTGAGTCCCGAATTTGCCTCTTTTCCATACACTTTTCCATATCTTTTTCACTCACCTAAACCTCCAAAATTGTCAATATCATGTGCAAAAGGGTATCTAACATGGTTTTTAATTATGTTTTTGTGTTTTCTATTTGATTTAGATTTTGTTCATACAGCTGTGGAAACTTGCCACTTTCCGCAGCTGCTGCAACTTTCCGCAGCTATTTTGTGGAATTATATGCTACAGGTGTCTACAAAGGAAATGAGCCACATGGGTAGGCTAGGAATGACGAGGACATGGTTCGTGTCCTATTGGTTCAAGTAAACTCGTCCAAAGAAGCCGCGGTCAAAGCCATCCACGTGGAAGTCAACTATGGAGTTTCATGTCAGCTGGACTCTGTTTCGTGGCAAATAAACATCCATACGGCCGTTTCTAAGCTTGCGGAGGTTAAATCGACATCTGTGCAGAGTTCTGGAGTTGAATTGAAGCATCCACCTTCCGTAGATTCACTTTCCAACACGGCCATGCTCCTATATCCGTGGCCGTAGTGGTCTACGTGCTCTCTGCTATCATAAACTTCAGGAGACAGTTACAGTTTATTGTTTTATATAGAGTGTTTGCATACGCACGTAGAGTTAGTTGATCATTGTTAGTTGATAGTTGATGTGCGTACTCTGTTATGTTTGCTTTGTAGTGATTACGCTGCCTTGAGCCGTAATACTACCAGTCTGTAATGAACTGCTTTTTAATATGAGAAAACTATGTTTTTCAACTTAATTCGTGTTTGAGGATCGTTACCAAAGCTGTGTAGAGGGCCCCTGCTCAGCCAAGGTTCTGTGTATTAATGTATATATTTCTCATTTCATTTCTTTAAAAAGTCATTGTATCATAATCCATTACATGTTCATATTTTGTAGTTGTTTCATTTCTGTTTATACATTTCCATAATTTCCATTTCATTTATGTCTTTCATGTTTTTATGATTGTTAATCACTGATCAGTTTTCTTGTGCAGGTTTTAGGTAGACAGCCCGGGCATTTTCATAGTATTTTGGCTAATGACATGAAACTAACATTGTTCTGCTGCTAGTTTTCTTTTCATAGCTTTTGTTTAACTTCAGTCTTGCTTTGTACATTTCAGTTTTGCTTATCTGATTCAATAGTTAAATTTAGATATATTAAGCTGCTCATAGCGTCTTCAGTTGCCTCCGAAAGCCACAGCTGGACTGATGGTGAGGGACTGCATTATGAAATGTGTATTTTAGTATTAGTTTCTTTTCTGCAAATTTAGATATATTAAGCTGCTCATAGCGTCTTCAGTTGCCTCCGAAAGCCACAGCTGGACTGATGGTGAGGGACTGCATTATGAAATGTGTAGTTTAGTATTAGTTTCTTTTCTGCAAATTTAGATATATTGAGCTGCTCATAGCATCTTCAGTTGCCTCCGAAAGCCACAGCTGGACTGATGGTGAGGGACTGCATTATGAAATGTGTAGTTTAGTATTAGTTTCTTTTCTGCAAATTTAGATATATTAAATCATGTATGACATCTTCAGTTGCCTCCGAAAGCCACAGCTGGACTGATGGCGAGGGATTGAATCATGTGTATATGGTTTAGTATTAGTTTACTTTCTGCGAATTAAATATCAGTTACACAAGTTGTTTATGATTACTTCCGCAAGTCATAGCTGGTCTAATGATGAAGGGTCGGAAAATGAATTGATGTAATCTGATTTAGATTTATTTTGTTGCAATTTTGAATTTCCATAAGCGTAGTTTCTTTTGTGTTCAGTTGGCAGCAAGAATAGTTTGGTTTTCATGTTCACTAGTTTCCTGTTTTGATTCATTAGTTTAGCAACACCTTTTCATTTCAGCAGTACACTTTTACTTTCTTTCAAGTCTTGTCATTGTAATTTCAATTTGCTTTTAAAGTTTCAAGATTGGTAAATCATTATAGGGGATATCGCTTCCTTGAACAAATATAACCAAGCTTGTTTTTCATTTTAGAATTTCCATTTCACCTTAGAAAGACCAAAAACGACAAAAAGTTAAGAAAGAGGTTATCTTGCACATATAGTGCGCCGCACTTCATCAACTTACGATTCCCGGATTGACAAATTAAATGCAGCAATTTAGGACACACTAAATTGACCAAACAACAAGTATGGACATGTAGAAAAAGAATGCAGGATGAATAGATCTGGGAAAGTGGACAACTTTCAGCACACAGTTGGAAAGCTCAAGAAAATTTGGAAAAAGAAGGAGGACCGATCAGAAACGTAGGGAATTCTGACCCTACTGCAGTCATCCGCTTCTGAAACTTACTTCTCTGATTGACTGCAGGAATGATGTGAGATACATTATGAGATCTAGTAATGTATCGTCACAGGTGGAGCAATGTATGATGTCTCTCATGGTTGATTTGATTAGTCTGGTTATATGTATTTCTAACAGAGCATCTGGTGTGGAAAAGGACAGGAACAGAAGGTAAATTTGCAGGAGAAGATGAAAGTGTGAAATTGTTCTATATTTCACTTTCTATACGCGGGTTCTCTGAAACAAAGTCGCGTATACACGCGAGTTCTAGCTGGCACAGCCGCGTATGCATTGATGACAAGAGAATTTATCTGATAGCTGAAGATCTGGAGCAGAGGTCTAGGGGGAGCATCAGTCTGACTAATAATAACTGAAGTTTTGACTCTGTATCAGCTTAATTTATCAGTTCTAAATAATGATGTTATGATACATGGTTTCTTATGTTGAAGACTATGGAGGAGTCCTGTTTGCTTGAGTATTCGTTGTTGAGATGAAAGTCTTATAATTCAGAGATGAGGACAGATCATGCAGAGATTGTTGCTGATGACGTGCTGTTGAAGGTGCTTCAGATTGCAAGCTAAGGAAGAGCATTGGTTTAGGGGGAGCAGCAGGTTGAATACTAATGATTGCATTGTTGGCAATATGACTGCTTATTCTTTGGTCTTGGTGATACTCATGATCAAATGATGATGATTTGGTACATGGATTATTATGATGAGATTTTGAGCCCTGGTTGCTGATAAGTATCTTTGTGTGGTTGAGTTGGATATCATTTGTTTCAGATCATGTAGAGTTTGGTTGCTATGGTTGAGATCTTTTGCCTACATATGTTACTTCATGTTACATCTTGAAGATCATGGTGATTTTGGACCACATGGATGATTTCTTGACACATATCTGAAGATGCTGTTCTGGTATGATAATCTCTTTTGGAAATAATGTATTGATGCTACAAAGGATCTGAAGGCTTGGTTACTCATGGGCTTATGCTACAACCATTGGATGACGCTTGAAGACACAGCTACACTATTCTGTTATATCTGTAGTCCAGGGAAGCAGTCAAATATCTTAGAAAGAAGCTGAACATTGTCTGTTCCTCATAGAGAATCATATCTGCATAAATTTAGAAGATGACTTGGGATACGCGGGTTTCCTGAAACACAGTCACGTATGTACGCGAGTTCCTGCACATAAAACCGCGTATGTTTGGTTGCTGACAATTTTTGGTTGGATCAGCTCTCTTCAGCACAGCTGCAGTGCTGTTTGGTATCTCTGATACTGTTTGGTAGCTCTGGTGGTGTTCCAGTTCTCATAATTCTGTTTCTATTGTTTTGATGAAGATGCCTTGATGATTTGTTGGTGGAAGTTTTCAGGATGCACAATCTAAGGGGGAGCCTTAGTCTTTTGGAAAAATTGCTTGGTTGCACAGATTCAGGGGGAGCATTAGCATTGCTAAGTATAATGCATTATTGGCATTATGATGGTTCTGTTATATGATCTCTCTTGAGGTCTTCTTGGTATTGGTCATGAAAAGTCATATTTGTATTTTTGATGAAAAGGTCATGTTGAGACCCTTGATGTAAAATCTGCAATATTCAATCATGTATGTCAAATTTGTAAACCCACTTGGTTGGGTAGCTGAATTGAAATGTGTAAACCCACTTGGTTGGGTACTTGAGTCTCATATGTAAATCCACTTGGTTGGATATTTGATGTAAGTATGAGTCTTTGGTGATAGGAAGAGTCATGTACTTTATTGAAAAATATGTTTGAAGATTCAACATGAACTAAGGGGGAGCTTGGCCACTTCAGCATATATCAGTTCTACAGAATGTTTCTTCCACATGAGGAGAAAAGGGGGAGAATGTTGGTTTTCATCCGCTGGTTTTACCCTTTTCCCTTGATGTCAAAGGGGGAGAGTGACATGGTGTTTGAATGAAGAAAAGATAATGATGTCAAATATTTGGGAGAGTGACATGGTATCTATCTGCTGTGGTAACCAAACACCATCATGGTTGCCATCAAGTCCAAAGGGGGAGATTGTTGTAAATATGATGCAGAGTGTTGTCCTTGATGGCAACCCACTAATGGAGATGAAGACATGCGTCTATTGACATGTGTTGTCCTTGATGGCAAACCACCTGATGAAGTTATGCTTGACTTGATGGACTTAGTAAATGATGTAAATCTGATATGATATAATGTGTGTTGATCTTGAAAGGCAACCCACCTGTTGAAGATGATGACAACTTGATGAAGTTGTGCTTGAAAAGAATATGTTCCTGATAAAGGAAATATGATGTTTCTACAGTGTGTACAGAAGGCAATGAAGAAAGGATTTCAGAATGTACTCAAAGTATGATGAAAAAGAATATGTCTCTTGGTATACGCGGATTGGCCTAGGGGAAGTCGCGTATGCACGCGGAAAAGAACGTGCCAAGTCGTGTATGGGCAAAAGCGCTCAAAAAGTGCAAAACCAGGGGTAACCACCATGGTATTGACCCATTGTATTGGGTAATGATCCGCCTAATTGACCCCGTCCAGATAGTTTTGGGCTTATGGTATTGTTTTGGTCCATGGTATTGAAAAAGGGGCTCATGGTATTGAAAAAGGATAATCATATAAAAGGAGAAGAAATTCATTGTGCACAACATGGGTGTGGGAGCAAGATGTCTGAACTTGAATAAATACTTCTCTATGAAGTATATCTGTATGGAAAGGGTAAAGGTTTGTTGATAGATCTGAATCTATGATGCACTTATGAAGAAATGATGAAGCGGGACTTCTAGATCTGAAATGTACTTGTATTTGCTAGATCTGTTTATGGAAGGCCTAGATCTGTAATGAGGCGAACATCTAGGCGAACATCTGTCTGAAGTAAAGGGTTAGATCTGAACTGAATATCTGATCTGATGAAGTATGCTGCTCTGTAATGATTGAAGATCTATACGCTACTTCGCCGCGGAGGAAGCGCGTATATGCGCAGCTTCAGCGAAGAGAAAGCGCGTATGCGCAATAAAATATACACTGAGGTATACGCTGGTTTGTGTGGACGGAAGCGCGTATATACGCGACATCAGTGAAGTAAAAACGCGTATGCAAACTAGGGTTTGCTGAAGCAAGGGGTATGAAACATCTGATCTATTCTGTTGTGTTTCTGATATCTGATCTGTGTTGATATGTATCTGTTGATGATGTATGTTCGTGCTTAAAAGTATGGAAAGGGTTCGGTCTAGAAATATGATGAATTGTGGCCTGCAAGTTGTGTTCTATTGAAGTGGTTGGATCCAGTGTGAAAATTGATGAAACGTGGTCCAAGGTGGTGCTGAAGGTTGTAGCCTTCAGTCAGGGGGTTGTAGCTCCCTTCCAGGTGAGGCTGGTAAGCGAGATCGGGGGGTCGTAGCTCCCTTCCAGGAGAGGCTGGTAAACGAGTCAGGGGGTTGGAGCTCCCTTCCAGGAGAGGCTGGTAAACGAGTCGGGGGGTTGAAGCTCCCTTCCGGGGGGGGTAAACGGCGCGGTGGGTGCACACAACGTCTTCACGAAGTCAATCTGTGGGCTTCTGTATTTATCGAATGTTTTCTCTATAATAAAATATTGAAGGCTGAGCAACTGCAGCGGTGGTTTTCTCCCGATTTGGGTTTCCACCTAAAAATTCTGGTGTTCATGTGTGATGCTTTGTGTGATGGTTTATTCTGTTCTTACTGCACCTGTTTACTGCTTATTGAATATCTGAAGAATGAATGATGGAATGGTTTAAGTGAAGACTTAATGACATATCTAAATCTCTGTGTATACGCTAGTTTAATAAAGGGGATCCGCGTATATACGCTAGTTTACTGAAGAAAAGTAGCATATGGGTTTTAAGGAATGAAAAGTAAAAAGATTTGATTATGCAGTAAATACTGATTCACCCCCCCCTCTCAGTATTTTTCCCAACGGGCAACTGGGACATAATAAATATAACTTTCAACTTGTTTCTTCAATAGCTCAATTCAAATGATGTAGACCAATTAATAATCAACTGCGCTTTTCTATCATAAATAGCTTATGGGAGCGCATGTAGTTGGGTTTTCATATACCTATGAAGTGAAAGGGAAGCAACTACCCTTTCTTCAAGATAAGAGTAAGGCTCTAAGCATTAAACCAGCCGACAAAGCAAGATTGAGCATGTGTTTAAAGAATACATTTTTCACATGCTGTGTCCATTACATGCTGCACCATTAAATTTAACGAAAGAAAACTCCGTCACGATGATATACAATGATAAGCTTATGGCCAAGTCAATTTTTTAGCAGATGGATTGCTTTCAACCACATTGGAAACAAAATTTCCCGAGAAAGCATTTTGCATTGAATTTGTAGATTGGAAAGGCATAAGAGACTGAGGAGCTTGCACAATCTCGTTGGGTAAAGTCAAATAGTTACTCGCAGAACTATTATGAGTCAACCTACTAGGGAAATTTATGAACTTATCTGCATGAGCCATGATATCTCGTGGGAAGGAGATCAAGTGAAATTACATGGGCCAAGGATACCTCGCTCCCAACGAATATTGTCGTATGGAAAAAATAAAACTAGTAGGATCATATAGTATAGATCAATGCATAAATCTAAAAAGCAAACAAAAAAACTCATGGATCGGTTCGAAAAAAACAGATCTAATAAACATATAATAGAAAACTGATGGATCAGTTCAGGAAAATTACTACAAGTATGCTTATACCAAGATTCCGTTCTCATCTGAGTACTTCAACACATGAAATTGAAAACGTGTGAAACAGTAGATGCCCAAATCCCCTTGAGAGATACCAGATAAGGAAGGGATACTTCTTTGATCCTTCCTTTTTCCATTTAATTGAAAACAATTATACGACAACTTTACAATATATCTACAAACAATAGAATAAAATTATTTTTCTTTCCAATAGCAATCCAAACTCCAAGCCTGTATTATTTTATATAGCCATGGAAAAAAAAATTAGGAAGTCAAAACAAAAAATATCTAAATCTCAATCTTAGCAATATATGATAAAATATTTACAGAGATCTCTTAACCCAACTAATGTTGCTATGTACGTAGTTCAGAAGCCAAATTTCTTTCAAATCCCTAAACACAACAATGTGTTCTACCTTAAATTCTCAGTTATGGAAAAGTACAAATTATTGAGAAGTAAGAGTAGAAGCAGTGTATAAAAGAACCAGATATTGAAGGGATGGATTTCTAAAACATTTTCTCTTTTGAAAAGAAACGTATTAGGACTTAGAATTATAGGATTAAAGAATTACAAATCCAAATACAAAGTCTAGTTCAGTCTTCACGGTAAACTGAATAACAAAATAGTTTTGTACATGTCACTTGTAGAAATGAACAATCAAGGTCAACGGAAGACAATAGAAGACAATGTATCATTAAAGTTGTGATAAGCTTATGGCCAAGTCAATTTTTCTAGTAGATTGATTGCTTTGAGTTACACTGGAAACAGAATTTCCCGAGAAAGCATTTTGCATTGAATTTGTAGATTGGAAACGCATAAGAGACTGAGGAGCTTGCACAATCTCATTGGGTAAAGTCAAACAGTTACCCACAGAACTATTATGAGTCAGCCTACTAGGAAAATTTATGAAGTTATCTGCATGAGCCATGATATCTTGTACGAAGGAGATCAAGTGAAATTACATGGGCCAAGGATACTTCACTCCTAGTGAATATTGTTGTATCGAAAAAATAAAACTAGTAGCAGCATATAGTATAGATTGATGCATAAATCTGAAAAGAAAATAAAAAACCTCATGGATCAGTTCGAAAAAAATAGATGTAATAAATATATAATAGAAAATTGATGGATGAGTTCGGAAAAACTACTACAAGTATGCTTATACCAAGATTTATTTCTCATCTGAGTACTTCAATACATGAAATTAAAAACGTCTGAAATAGTAGATGCGCAAATCCCCTCGAGAGATACCGGATAAGGAAGGGATACTTCTTTGATCCCTCCTTTTTGCGTTTAATTGAAAACAATTATATGTCAGCTTTACAATATATCTACAAACAATAGAATACAATTATTTTTCTTTCCAATAGTAATCCAAACTCCAACATTGTATTATTTTATATCTTAACCCAACTAATGTTGCTACGTACTTAGTTCACAAGCCAAATTCCTTTCAAATCCCTAAACATAACAATGTGTTCTACCTTAAATTCTCAGTTATGGAAAAGTACGAATTATTGAGAAGTAAGAATACAAGCAGCGTATAAAGGATGAATTTCTAAAACATTTTCTCTTTTGAAGAGAAACGTATTATGACTTAGAATTATAGGATTAAAGAATTAAAAATCCAAATACAGAGTTTAGTCGAGTCTTCAGGGTAACCTGAATAACAAAAGAGTTTTGTACATGTCACTTGTAGAAATGAACAATCAAGGTCAAGGAAAGACAATAGAAGACAATGTATCATTAAAGTTGTGCTTTTGTTTCTTATTTGTTACCAAAATAAAACAGGAGATAAACAACACACCATACAACATATATCATCAATTCACATAGAACCTGGCATGGTATTGCCAGAGTCAAGTAACATTTTCTACTCAAAATTGAATTCAAATCTGTGTCTAGAAGCCCGGAATTTGAAAATCAGTAAAGCCCATTAAAATAAAGTTTTGACTGGTTTAATTTAATACAAAGTAAGTAGAAATACATACTTGACCTCAGGACTTCCACGCAGAAAGCAACGATTTTTTTTCTCTAGCCGCACAATCCACAACTAAGCTAAATGCACACCTTCCTCATGATACCTTCAACTACCTGCTGCACATAGAACAGAGTCCATTTCTATTTTATCAAGACCTATAACAGTAACAAAAAAGAACAACAAAACACTTAAATGGTGATTTGAAAACTAGAAAAATTTAAAAAGAATAAGAAAAAAATACCTGAAAGTAGATAGTAGCAGCAGTCAACTGTACAGCATATGGCCACTAAAAATAGATAACGCACAAAGAACTGCCAATACGAAAATTTACAGAGGATTGAAAATAGATAGCACATGAAAATTTACAGAGGATTGATAATAGATAGCGCATAAAGAACTGCGCATTTAAATGTCAAAGTTTCGCTGGTGAACTGTTAATCCTTAGGTATGTGTGACTACCCTTTGTACATGCTATTATTTAATTTCGCAGATTTGCGTTGGTTTTGCATTTAATTGGAGTGTACTACTACAACCTGTTTAATAATAAACTTGCACCATATATTATACAATGACCAAAAACACCCGACTCCCAAGGAGCATGCCATCAGTGTTAAGCCTCTCTCATAGACCAACCTGCAGTGAGGTTGCATTAATAATGTTACAATCACCAAAAACACCCGACTCCCAAAATCACCCGTTTAAATATTTTATTGATTAACTTATGCGGTGGAGAATATGCATTAAGTTATTTAAGATAATTTCCAGGCCTTCGTATGGGAGATTGACGGCGCACGGACACCTGCATTTAATTGGAGTGTAGTCTCAGGACCAACCCATGTCCACTTGGCAGAACTTGCGAGTTATCTGAAAGGATGATTTATGCATTAGAGTTTAAATATTTTATTATCCCTGGTTGCCCCGCAAGATTAAACATCACGTTTTATCCCGACTTTCAATTAGTTTAGTCTTGGATCCCCAAAAAAATTAATATGAATAAATGTTCAGAAATCAACCTAATGAATCCAAGGACAAGAGCCATATCACTCACTAAATTGCAATGTTGATTTTATACGTTAAGATCATCTCCTGGCATGACGGTGGCGAGTTTATATTAAATTTTCAAGAGCTCCAACCCAATACACAATACACGCTATATATTGGCTGCGCACCTTACAGATTAGCCATACAAATTTGTCGTACATCTTTACAATAACAAGTGAATTCTATTGACCAATAAGAAAGAAATGGGTGATTCGAAAGATTAAATCCCTAATCACCAAAACTTAAACTTAAGGAAAAACAAGAATAGAAAGAAAATGCTAAAAGTTGGAGCAAAGCTTCTTTACCCAAAGTTAGAATATGAATGGTAGTAGAAAATCTGGAGAAAATACACGTTACGTTACTGTATCGAAAAGTAAATTAAAATTTATTGCAAGAATTATGTGAACCAATTACTAGTTACAGAAGTGCATAATTAGAATTACAAACTACCATAGTAAAAGAAAGAAGCATGTACTATTGAACTGAAAATTATGCATAATAACTGATACAGTAGAAAAATTCATATTACTTCTACATGGAGGAGATAGCATAGCACATAATGTATGGAAAAATCGGTCGGTGAAGGGTTTAGAACCTGAACCCTGTAATTGGGCCCAGTTCCGATCCCAATACCTTGTTGGAAATATGGAGGGGGCATAAAAAATAATAAAGGAACTATTACATACATTAAACATTTATAAATGCCTCAAAGGAAGACGTGAATCAAAATTGTGCTATTATAATTTAAAAGACTTCAAGAACTGGATTGAATAATGACCTTAACCATATAAGAAACTAGATTTTGCGAGAGAAAAATCCTTGTGGCATAACAAATCATAAGTAGTAAGGAAGTTCAAAAAAATAAAAGAAACTATTTAGACAGTAAATCAGCGTAACTGTCGAGAACCAAAATATTATGAACTGAATGTATAGTCGCAACAACATTGCAAAGAACTGATCCATTACATTCTTAATTGGAATATAAAAACGTAGATTTGGAGCTTAAACCCTCTTATAACTTCTTAAACAGTTATGGGAAATGGGGATAATCCCTGTTACCCTGTTATCCCATATCGAAATGGGACCGAACCTAAATTGGGACAATTAAATTAAACCCTCAAATGTAAAACTAGCTTTTAACTGGGTTCCAAGCACCCGACAGCCAGAGAGACACCGCCTGCAAGATAAGAAGAGGATGGTCGAACGTCACTGGGTGAAATCAATTTCTGAAGTAATTCTCGGAAGAACGAGAAAGAACTCTTACTGTTATCAGGGAGAACTGAGCCAACGTTGAAAATTTTGTGCCGGAACGCTCCTAGCTATTAAAAAGTTACCTAACCAGTAATCAAAGAGCCAAACCATTTTACGTAGCGTTAGTAATAGCAAGAATTCAAGAATTAAAAACTTAAAGACGAAACCCATGTCCAAATCTTGTTCTATGAAAAACTCTAACCAGAAAAGAAAACTGCCAATCAAAACTCTTACCACAGATTTATGTTTAAGTGGATCTCTGTCGGAGACATTGGCATCCTGCTCGAACCATAGAGTCACTGTACATAGCGTCGAGCCACCAGTCGAGCCAGAGAATAGAGAAATCAACATATTTGCATATGTGATCTATGGAGTCAATCCATGGTGCCCAGACGGGTTACCCAACTCTTCTTCAGAACTGACCATTAGCGTTTTAAGAAAAATGACTTTAGCGAAGCATAATTCACATAACCACGGGATTTTGTGGAGATCTAGTGGCAGAGGCATGGCCGAAGAGCATGCATTTGTAGAGCCGAACTTCCGCAGTGCATAACTCAACAATGAGAAATGTGGTGAGAGGTGGCGTTGGGTTACCGTAACCCACCTCAGGAGCCCAGAGTTTCATCGATCGCGATGAGATTTGATCCGAAGATGGGAAGATCTCCAGCGCAACCGGTAAGATGAAGTCAGCAACCCCCGAGACATGGCCTTTATTGCTGAAATAAATTTGGCAAGGATTCATAATATCTCACTGACAATGTTAATAAAAGTTTTAAAGAACCTAAATTGAAGTTTTATGCCTAAAATTTCGATCAAAATTTAAAGTCAAAGGTATA
>JAXQQM020087026.1:0-30758 GCA_034641835.2 Pinus albicaulis | reverse complement strand
CTTGCTCCTTTCTTCTCCTTTGCCATCAATGACAATATTTCCAACAGTTTCCCCCTTTGGCATTGATGACAATGCTTTAATACTCTTCTTTTGCTTTCTTTTCCTCCCCCTTTGACATCAATGGCAAAGGGTTGCACATTTCCTAGTGTGGTTTCCAAATCTTATCCATTATACTTTGATCTTGAGGACCTGTTCCATGCACTGCTCACTTTCTCTGGCTCTTTTGCGTGATGTGTATTTTGGTCTCCCCTAGAGACCATTAGCACCTTTTAAGTCTCCCCTGGAATGATGCTTTCCTTTTGTATATGGAAGTAGCCACCAATCGACCACTACCGCTAGTTTGTCTCTTAGATATTCGAATGGCTCTTTAGCAAGAGGTTTTGGGAATATGTCTGTTGTTTGTTTCTTTTTTGGTACATATTCCAACTTCACTACTTTTTGAGCTACTTGTTCTCTGAGGAAATGGTACTTAATAGGGATGTGCTTTGTTTTTGAATGAAATACAGGATTTTTTGATAAACTTATTGCACTTGTATTGTCACATTTGATTGAAATGGGATCATCCATGCTTACCTTCATGTCTTGGAGAGTTTGTTTCATCCACATTACTTGTGTGCAACATGCTGCTGCTGCAATGTATTCCGCTTATGTGTAGATAGAGAGATAGAAGTTTTCTTTTTGCTTGCCATGCCACCAGATTTTTTCCCAAATAAAATGCACCTCCACTTGTGCTTTTCCTGTCATCCATGCAGCTGGCCCAATATGCATCTGTATATGCTATCAAAGTGAAGCTTTTTATTTTTGGATACCATAGCCCATAGTGTGCAGTTCCTTGTAGATATCTGAATATTCTCTTGATTCCTAGTAAGTGATTTTGTTTTGGTGTTTCTTGATATCTTTCCACAAGTCCTACTGCCAACACAATGTCTGGTCTAGAGGTAGTTAGGTATATCAGACTTCCTACCATGGATCTGTAAAGTCTTTGATCTATATCTGCAGATCCATCATTAGCACATAGCTTGCATCCAGTGATCATGGGAGTTGACACATGTTTGCAGTCTTCCATTTGGAACCTTTTCAACATCTCTCTTAAGTATTTTTCTTGTGAGATGAATGTTCCTATGTTCTTTTGTTGAATTTGAAGTCCTAAATAGAAGGTGAGCTCTCCAATCATAGAAATCTCAAATTTTGATTTCATTTCTTCAGCAAATTCTTTTGTTAACTCTTCTTTGTTGCTACCAAACATGATGTCATCTACATATACTACGAAAATTAGGAGTTCATTTTCATTAGCCTTTATGTACAAATTGTTGTCTACTCCTCCTTTCTTAAAAGCTTGTTTTTGCAAGTATTTGTCCAACCTTGAATACCATGCACGAGGAGCTTATTTCAGCCCATATAAGGCTTTCTTTAGTCTGCACACATAGTCTTGTTTATCTGTTAAGGAGAATCCTTCAGGTTGTTCCATTTAGACTTCTTCCTCTAGATCTCCATTCAGGAAGGAAAACTTCACATCCATTTGATATACCTTGAAATCATGATAACATGCAAAGGCCAAAAACATTCTGATTGCTTCCATTCTGGCTACAGGGGCAAAGGTTTCATCATAATCAAGACCTTCAATTTGTGAATATCCTTTGCATACAAGTCTGGCTTTATTTCTGATTACCTGCCCTTGTTCATTCATTTTATTCTTGAATATCCATTTTGTGCCAATGACATTTTTCCCAGTGGGTCTTGGAATTAATTCCCAGGTATTGTTCTTATCAATTTGGTCCAGTTCTTCATTCATAGCATTTACCCAGTTTTTGTCTTTGCTGGCTTCTTCGAACTTCTTTGGCTCTATTTGAGATAGCATGGCTAGGTGTACTTCTTCTGTCCGTTCAACAAGCTGTCTTCTTGTCTGGACTCCCACACTCTTGTCCCCAATGATTTGATCTTCTGGATGATTCTTTTGAGTGTGCCTTGAGGGACCTTTTGAGTTTAATTCAATATCTTCTGTTGTCTTGCTTAGTTCATCATTATCTTGGTTCTCTTCTTCATGATACTCTAGAGGATTGCTGCATCTTGTACTTCTTGTTCTGTTTGGTAGATCTTCATCAAATCTTACATCAATGCTTTCCACAATTTTGTGTAGTGTTTTGTTGTAGCACCTGTAACCCTTACTCTTGGATGCATATCCTAAAAATATTCCTTCATCAGGTCTTGCATCAAACTTCCCCAGTTTTTCATCATTATTTTTTATGAAACACTTGCTTCCAAAGACTCTAAAGTGCTTGATTGATGCTGGTTTACCATGCCATAATTCGTAAGGAGTCTTATCACAATTTGGTCTTAGATGAGCTTTGTTGAGAATGTGAACACCTGTGTGTACTGCTTCTGCCCAGTAGGTTTGGGGAATGTTACTTTCTTGCATCATAGCTCTGGCAATCTGTTGTATTGACCTGTTTTGCCTCTCTGCCATTCCATTCCGTTGAGGTGTACCTGCAATTGTAAACTGTTGTTTTATCCCATGCTTATTGCATAGGTCTGCAAAATCATAGTCTGTGAATTCACCTCCTCTGTCTGATCTGATGCACTTTAGCTTGCATTCTGTTTGATTTTCTGCCAATGCCTTGATATATCTTGAATTTCTCAAGTGCTTCAGATTTATATTTGAGAAATGCTACCCATGTCATTCTAGAAAAATCATCTATTATCAGCATGAAATAAGATTCTCCACTTGGTGTTTTGGTTCTTGAAGTTCCACACAGGTCCATGTGTACAAGCTGAAGAGGCTTACTTGTAGATAATTTCTCTTTGGTCTTGAAAGATGTGCGGGTCTGCTTGCCCAGTTGGCAGGCTTTACATATGGTATTTGAAGGCTTCTTTATTGCTGGCATATCTCTGACTGCATTCTTCTTGCTCAGACTTATGATGTGGTCAAAGTTTAGGTGTCCCAATCTTCTATGCCATAACCATGATTCATCAAGTTTGCTTAGGTGACATGCTTCGTCCTCTTCTTTCACTATATAGACATTACTTTCTGTTCGAACACCTTTGATCAAGGACTTTCCAGTGGTGCTTGATCTTACTTCACAATCTTGGGCTCTAAAAATGACTTCACAGCCTTTATCACACATTTGACTGACACTTAGCAGATTTGCTTTCAGCCCATCCACAAATAGTACATCTTGGGCCTTTCCTCTTCCATTATCCAGACTGACTGAGCCTTTTCCTTTGATTTTCCCTGCTTTATCATTGCCGAAAGTTACATTTCCAGATTTCTTTTCATCAAAGGTTATAAACTTGCTTCTATCTCCAGTCATATGCTTTGAGCATCCACTGTCCAAATACCATTGGCTTTTCTGATCTTGGGCTATTAGAGCCAGGTCACACTTATTCAACTTCTTTTTCCACTGCAGGCAGCTATTTGTTTAGCACCTTTTCTGAGAAGATGGACCACATTCTTTGAGAGGACATTGGGAAGACTTATGTCCAATTTTATGGCATACACAGCATCGGATCATATTTTTAGCAGAATTATGAGTATGAGTGAACTCTCCATAATTCATAAATCTCCTTGAGGTTTTGAACATCAATCTTTGTCCATATGTTCTGCACTCCTTGGCTTTATGGCCGAATTCCTTACAGTAAAAACAATACCCATAAAAACAATTAGTGTACCTAATGAAGGGTTGTCTTCTCCATTTGTTTGCTTGAGGTAGTCTTTTCACTTTTTGCATCCTTTGCTGGTTGGAATCGATTCTCCTTTTATGATAGTATGCAGCAATATGTCCCAGTTTGTGGCAGGCATAACAAGTGACATTTTTCATAGGGGGGAAGAATCTCCTTTGATAGCTTCCAAATTTTATATATTCAGGAGTATATGAGCCTTTTTCAGTTGATTGTTTATTTATTTCGTTCTTTGTCATTTGAGGTTCCTTCTTGTTTCTGTTTACTTCATTGCAGGCTTCTACTTCTGTAGGAACCTTCTGAGCTGCTTCATTATCCTTAACAGCTTTTACAAAAATGATATTCCTGTTATCTTTTTCTTTGACTTTACTTGTTTCTCCTTCATAACCTATCCCAGTTTTTATCAGAGGAGATCTTTGAGCATCTAGTATTTTATTCAACTTATCAGAGCTTGTCATTTGAGGAGTGTTTATTGACAATTTCCTTTGGGTGTTTTCTAATTTCTTCCTCAAGCATACTACTTATTCTTCCAATTTCTCTTTCTTCTGAATTTTATCCTCAATTTGCTTAAGTAGAGTGTCTTCTACCTTCTTGGCTTCTTCAAGCTCTACTTTCAACTGAATGAGGTCTTCTGAATTTTGTTCTTCTCTTACATATTTGAGGAGAATGTCTTTCTGTTTTCTGCACTTTAGTTTAAGTCTGTCTATTTCCTCTAGGGCACTTCTTAGCTCCCCCTCAAGATCAACTTCACCTTCTTCCTCATCTTCTAGAAGGAATCCTTCAAGCTCTTCTTTGGCCATCAATACAAATTCAGAGGTTCCTTCTTCATTTGAGGTTTCATCTGAGTTTTCAGATGCACTGCTATCTTGCTGAGCATAAAATGATTTTCTCCTGTATCTATTTCTTTTCTGCCAGTTCTTTGATATGGTTTTCTCTGTCTCTTGAGTCTAATTATTTTTCTTCTTATGAGGACACTTAGATGCATAGTGTCCAACTCTTCCACAGTTAAAGCATTTAAATGGAAGTTTACCTTTATACTTGCCTGAGCCTCTATCCAATCTTCTGATAAATTTGGCCTCTTCTTCATCAGAGCAGGAGCATGTATCTTTTTCTTCTTCTTTGTTATTCTCTCGTTCTAAGGGTTTAGTGCTTGTGAATAATAATGACTTGGGCACCCTTGGGAAAAATGGTTAAGAAACAAAGCGAGGTCAATGATTATGACGGAGATGAGGTGAAAGCAAAGTAAAATAAGGTGGGATGGGTGGGATGCAAATATCAGTGCTAACATGGCCTATAACTTGATAGCGATTTGGGCGCCACGTAGCAGGCAGAGGATGTGGCACTATCTGATAGGATAATTTTAAAATGGCCATATCTCTTGATCCGAGAGTCATATTGAGACAACTTTTATATCGTTGGAAAGTTCTCGACGAGACGAATGTAACAATGCCATGTGTTTTAAGTTTTATGAAAGTTGAAAAAGGTCGAAACATTTAGACCCCATCTCCATAATTGGACTTTGGAGATTGGGTCAGCCTAGTAACTGCCTCCTTCTACCCTTTAGTTGGGTTTAGGGCTAGTAGGGGGGGTGTTACACTTTCTAGGAGAACCCTCTTGTCACAAACTTGTATATGTTGCTAGCTATTGCATAAATGTATGCTTTGGTAGTTACCACAATGCGCCCATTCTTTCCTCCATTCAAGAGGGGTCACGGAAGAAAAATCATAACCAAGCAAAGGACAAGAGGTTGAACAGAATGTAAAATAATAAAATTGATCAAGGGAGAAAAACATGACGTACTTAATGCAACTCT
This sequence comes from Pinus albicaulis, assembly GCA_034641835.2. Taxonomy (NCBI): domain Eukaryota; kingdom Viridiplantae; phylum Streptophyta; class Pinopsida; order Pinales; family Pinaceae; genus Pinus; species Pinus albicaulis. The sequence continues at coordinate 25,270 of JAXQQM020087026.1, read as the reverse complement.
TCAAAAGTGGTGCTTCTAGGTGTCCCCCCTCGAATTTGTCGAATAACACTTAATAATACAAATTTTGAAAACTCGCATATTAAAAAACTCTGAAAAAAATTAAAATAAATAAAATAAAATAAAATATAAAAATAAGAAAAAAAGAACTAAAAATTAAGAAGTTAAAATTTACCTAGGTTAACTTACCTATTCATTTACCAAATTCTCTTGCATGTGCTCTCTTGTCGTCGTTGAGTTGTTCTCTCTTTCCCGTTGTCAAGTTGTGCTCTCCTACCCGTCGTTGAGCTCTTCAAGAATGCTGACTGATGAATTTAAGTTTTAAATCGAAGTAGGTTATTGAATGATGAATGATATAGATCAATGTATTTGAATATTGCATTATTGAATTTTATTACTGAATCTCATGTTATGGATGAATGATGAGTAATTCATATGAATGATGCATGTATCAAAATGAATAATGAGGATGGATCAATGTATTACTATTAGTCTATTTATGCTTTCATTATTGAATATGAACTTGAATTATATATATATAATTAAAAATTATATATCGCGACATCTCCCCCACACCCCCCCCAAATTTCCCTAAAATTTGATGGTACTCCCACACATCTCCCATGTGCGTCCCCGCCCTTGCGTCTCCTTGCACCAAAGTCTTGTTGAACATAGCCCCCGGTTTGCGAACCCATGCAACAATAACAACATAAAAGTCAACATTGGTCAATTGTAAGAACTTTGATTGACCCGTGTTGGTCGATTCTCTGCAACTTTCACTCTAGTCAAGTTCGTGGTCCGAAATCCATGTTGCATAACCTCATTCAGCAATCAAATTTGGTCAAGCTTGGACTTGGTCGAAGTCAGTGAAACTTCAAATACTTATGCTCCCTTTTCTATTCACACATGCGGCTATCTTGTGTAGAAGATGATGTCATGAGTAGTGGTCCAAATGAAGTTGACTCTTGTGTATTTACACTTGTCGAATGGGTTTTACCAAGGGTCACACCCATTCATGGTGGGGTCGACCTGTCAATTTGGACACCAAAAATTAAACTTCTAATTTTATTTTTCATAATTTTCCTTCGCTGACTTGGGAGGTCTCTTAGCATGTGAGAATCCCTGCCAATTCCCCACAAAAATCAATATTCCCTCTTAATGCGAGACGTACTCTTTGCAACAGATTTTCCCCTTAGCTAAAATTTCTCCTCCACAAGAAAAGTTCATTAGCTTACCCCATATATATATAAGATCATATAATACTTTTGTCATTTTCCAATATTTATAAATTTATTTGATCTTCTTCATGTTTTTTAATACATAATTAGAATATATATATATAGTAAATTCCAACTAAAATTTCCCAAAAATAAATATGATGCTTAGTCATACAATGGGAATTGCGATGGCAATACTTAAAAAGGTATAGACCAAAACACAATGAACAGTCTCCACCCCTAATGGTTACTATGTCATCATACATAATTAGAGAATATATATATATATATATATATTAAATTCCAAGTAAAATTGCCCAAAAGAAATATGACGCATAGTCATATGATGGGAATTGGGATGGCAATACCTAAAAAAGCATAAACCAAAACACAATGAACAGTCTCCACCACCAAGGGTTATTATATCATCATTGTTGTTCCCCAAGTCCAACAAGAGCAACACAATCTATGTTGCACAAAATAAGGAAACAAGAAACGTTTCTGCTACCAGTATGGGTTACAATAAGACTCCTTGGAAATTTCAAAAATCTGAGCAACAACAGAATTTACTATATATATATATATATATATATATATATATATATATATACCGTCAATTGGGGTAATCTCAGGTGGTTGGGCGGAATGGCTATTAATTTTCCCACCCAGGTTCAAATCATCACTAGTTACAAGATGAGCTATATGTCTAGATAAATATTGTTGTATTGTCTTCAAGCCTTGTGAACTCTTAAGTGAGTATGCATGTGGGTTGGCCTAGTACCAGCATCCTCACTCTAGCCTTGAGGCTAATTTCTTAAAGGGAGGTTGATTTCTTTCCTCAGATATATATATATGAATTGTGATGGCAGTGCTCAAAAAAGTATAAACTAAAACACAATAAATAGTCTACATCCCCAATGGTAACAATGTCATCACATATTAACATCGTGGAGTTGAATGCGAAGGGCAGTGAGTAAAATCGCCGACCTAGCCGCCGCTCCGCCACCGGATCTCCCTTCCGCGCTTGGAGGCCGAGACTTCCGGCCCTTCCGCCCTTCTGGGAGGGCTCCGTTGCCTTCCACCTGTGGGCAGTATTCCGGGGCCCAAAGTTGTTCCCGCTACGTACACCGGAGCCGCGCGCATCGGGTTGGCGAACGCGTTGAGTCGGCTTCCATTGTTTCTTTGGCCGTGCGCGTTCGGGGAATGTGAAGACCGGCTCCTCAGCACACGGGTGCAAAGTAGCCCGTTCGGTTTCTTGGATTTGGGGCAGACCTTTAATCCCTTTGCCCGATCTCTTCAGTGTTGGCTTGTGGGGATATGGATTGATCACTGGGAGTCGTGTGTGCTCGCTTCGATCGAGCGAAGGAGTCACTGCAATAATGGAATTGCCTCCTCCGCCTCCCCCTTCTGATGCTGAGGCCTTTCTCAAACTTCTGGAATCTATGCCGAAGAAGAAAGCATCCGAGGCTGCAAAGTTTGTGAAACGCTTAGAAGACATCCCCGAGATATCGCTCCCTCCTGAGGGTCCGATCCAGGTCGCCCTTTCTTTGGCTGAGCGTGCTTTGGTTGGACAGTTCACAGGGCTCTGGCCCTCCCCCAAAACCACGGAGAGCTGGGTTGCTAGGAACTGGGCACCGCTGATTAAAAATAGAGTCACCTCGTATTTTCTAGGGAAGGGGTTTTTTCTATTTGAATTCTCTGATAAGGATGACAAGGATCTAATATTCTGGAACGGTCCCTATTTCATGGGCCCTCAGGGGTTGTATCTCAATAAGTGGACGCCCGATTTTGACCCAGCAGTTGACGTTCCCACAGTCGTCCCTGTGTGGGTAAGGCTACCCAATCTGCCAGTGCATTGTTGGAACTGGGAGTCTCTTAAGCATATTGGAAACACCTTGGGCAAATTCATTGATCGAGCAAACAGCAAATACCAATACGACTGTGCTAGAATCTGTGTTGAAGTCGACTTGGAGGTTGGTTTGCCAGAGGAAATAAAGATCAAGGTTGGAAGTTGGACTCATGTTCAAAAGCTGGACTCTGAGCAGCTTCCGTTCAAGTGCCGGAAATTCCAAGTCTATGGCCATTTTGCTAGAGGTTGTCCAAAGAATAGTGAAGTGGAGAAAGGAAAGGAGGAAGGATGGACTCAGGTCAAAAGGACCAAATCTGCCCATAAAGCCCCTAGAATTGGTAATACAAATGGCAAAGGTCCTCAGGAAACCCCTGGGATTCAAACCCCTATCATGGAAGAACAAGGAAACAAATTTGCACAGTTAAGCTCAGCAATAGAAGACACCCAAGAACCAGAGATGCAGAAGGAAGGATCGCCCACAAAGAGTCCCCCTCGGGACCAAAGCAAGTTGAAATTAATGCAGACATATCAAAAGAGATACTCATAGAAGAGACTGAGGAAGTGCAAGGTTCGGAGGACTCAGAAGAAGAAGGCGAAATATGGGATTCACAAACCTCGGCTAGAAGAGCATTGAGAGGCCGAAAATCTGCTCGTGAAAAAAGAGAGCATGAGACTTATAAAGACAAACTCCAGGGAAGCCAACCAACCCTCGAGAAACTCTTGGCAAAAACACCGAAGACGACCAAAAACCAGTCCCAGAGCTCTAAAGGAGCTCATCCAAAAAGCAAGTGATGAAGATCGTCTCCTGGAATTGCAGGGGTATGGGGAGCAGAATAAAAGAAGAAGCCATAAGAAGTTTGATAAGATCAGAATCTCCTGATATACTCCTCATCCAGGAGACTAAAATGGAGGACAATGCCTTCCTCCATATCGGTAAGAATCTGTGGAAGAAAAGCGAAGGCCAAGCAGTCTCAGCTCGAGGTGCATTAGGAGGCCTGGGCACTCTTTGGAATGCTAACAAATTCTCAAGGATCAAAGAAGTTACCAACACCCATTGGTTGTTCTCAAAACTACAGCACGTGGAAACAGATATGACTCTCTCCCTCTTTAATGTGTATGCTCTTGTCAGCGTAGGAGAGAAAAAGAACTGCTGGGACTCCATCAGAAGTCTGGCAGAATCTAAAGATTTGGCAAATATCATCATTGCAGGGGATCTGAATCTCACCTTATCATTGGCAGAAAAGCATGGAGGAAGCATTGTAAGGGATCCGGCGCGGGAATGGGTTGAGGATCTGCTTCAAGATTGGGACATGATAGACATCAAGCCTTCTTCGGGTATGTACACTTGGTCCAACAAAAGACTCGGTCCGGGACATATTGCTGAAAGGTTAGACATATTCCTTGTTCAAAGTTCTTTTCTTCTTCTTGGTCTAGAGTCTAGAATGCATATTCTCCCTTGCAGCGTTTCCGATCATCGACCCATTGAACTTGATCTGTTGGCCCATTTGGATCAAGGCCCCATTCCTTTTAAATTCAGTCCACATTGGGTCAAGGATCAGTCCTTCTTGCATTTAATAAAAGAAAACTGGAAGCACCCAGTCAAAGGCTCTGCCTTCTTTGTTTGGGAGGAGAAAATTAGGAGAGTTAAAGCTGCACTAAAATCTTGGGTAAAAACCTTACCTAATCCTGTAGTGGAAAGAAGAAATATTCAGGAATGTCTTGAGATGCATCATCTAGTTACGGAAAATGTAGAGATCACAAAAGAAATACTAGACAAGGAGGATGACCTTCAGCATAGGCTCCTTAAGGCTAGCTTGGCAGAGGAAGAGTTCTGGAGAATGAAATCCCACAATCTCTGGCTTAAGGCAGGAGATAGAAACACATCCTTCTTCCATAAGCAAGCTCAAGCTCGAAAATGCCTCAACTCCATCTCATAAATTAAGGTAGAGACCACCAAGCATAGAGACATCCAAAGCATAAAAAATGTTGCTTTCATTCACTTCAAAAATCTCTATAGCGAAGAGGAGGCCTTGGGACATGTCTCTAATCTAGTGAATGAGGTGCCCACCCTGATTACCGCCAGAAAGAATCATTTCTTGGAAGCAGAGATCTCTAACAATGAAATAAAAAACGTCCTCTTCGCAATGGAATCGGACAAGGCCTCGGGTCCTGATGGTTTTACTGCCAGATTCCTGCAGACCTGTTGGCAGATTGTGGAGAAATATTTATGCAGAATGGTATGGAAATATCAAGAGAGTCAGAAAATTGGGGGAAGCACCAATTTGGCTTTCCTTGCCCTCATCCCCAAGGAGAAAGGTTCCAACACCTTCAGCAGGTTTTGTCCTATCTCCCTTTGTAATATAGGCTACAATCTGATTACAAAAGTGATTACCAACAGATTAAAAGCCATTCTTCCAGAAATTATCCTAGAGAATCAGGGAGGTTTTCTTCAGGGAAGACAGATTGTGGATAACTTTATTCTGGTCCAAGAGGCGATTCACTCAAGTCTGGTTCACAAAGATAAAGGAATGGTTGTCAAGTTAGATCTGGAAAACGCCTTTGAAAGAGTGAGACATAGTTTTCTGATGGATGTCCTGCACAAATTTGGTTTTGGTCCCAAATTTATCAACTGGATTAAGGCTTGTATCAGTGAGCCTTGGATAGCCCCCTTTGGTGAATGGGAGGGCCACTGATTTCTTCAAAACATCTCATGGACTTAGGCAAGGGTGTCCTCTATCCCCTCTGCTCTTTGTCCTTCAAGCTTCTGTCCTCAACTTCCTTTTGAATAAAAAGTAGCAGGATCAAGAAATAATGGGTCTGAGCATTGAGAGAGGAGTTAAAAGTATAAATCATGCATTATTCGCGGATGATTCCCTCTTGCTGGGTGCTGCCAATGTGCCCTCAGCTAAAATATTTAAAGATGTGGTTGATGATTATTGTGAAGACTCAGGAAGCAGCCTCAATAAAGGTAAATTCCATATCTACTGTTGAAATACCCCTGCCAGCACGCTTCATGCCATTTCCTGTTGCTTCGGATTCGCTGCCTCCTTGTCATGGTCATCCTTCAAGTCTTTGGGCCTCCCTATCTTCCAAAAATGTGTTGTCAGCAGAGATTGGCTTCCCCTGCTGGAAAAGTTCAAAACTAAGATACATTCCTGGGGATTCAACTGGCTTAACCTGGCAGGCAAGAAAGTGCTCATAAAAGCAGTCTTAACCAGCCTCCCCATTTATCAGTTTGTTGTTATGCTGGCTCCAGTTGGAATTATGAAGAAAATGGAGGATCATATAAGAAAATTATTTTGGAAAGGCGGGAAAGAAAATGAGAAGAAAACCCCTTTAATAAGCTGGGACAAAATCTCCATGGCCATATTGGAAGGCAAATTGAACTTCAAGAGTTTCTGCATGCAAAACATAGCGTTGGGTGCAAAACTGCTTTGGAGGATTATTGCCCCACATCCGGGTTGGGCTCAGCTAGCCTTGTGGAAAAAATACTTTCGTGGGTAGAGGAAACGGTGCCTGGAAAATCCCACAGCAATCTCTGGCTCGATGATTCACAAGCTCTGTGCAAAATATTCCTCCTTAATTAGCCAGCATGCGCATTGGATTCCTGGAAATGGAAAGCACATTAGAATTTGGGAGGATCATATTATGGGCTGTGAAACTCTGGTTGAAGATCGTTCCCTGGCTTTATTGAAAGATTGGATGTTCAGAGCAGGTTTCAATACTCTGTGGGATATTTCTAATTGGGAGAATGGAGATTGGCATAGTTGGATAAAGATCGAGGTGCCCCAGAATCTATCCAATGAGTACGCCATCTTCTTAGCATTCTTAAATGGCAAAGCTCCTTTGAACAGCAGGAAATTGGATACCCGTGGCTGGGGGTCGACCCCTGGGCATTATACAGTCTCACAGGGGCACTTGCAGCTCTTATCCCACCCTCACGTTCCACCTGATCTGAAACCATGGAAAGGGATTTGGACCCAGCCTTCGATTCCTAAAATCGACTCTTTCTGCTGGCTCCTATGTCATCATAGAATCTTGACTAATGATAGAATATAGAAAAGAGGCTACCTTAGCCCCTCTCATTGCTCGTTGTGTGGAGAAAATGCAGAAAATGCTGCACACCTGATGCTCAATTGTAAATTTACTGCAGATATTTGGAAAGAGGCCTTAGGCCCTTGGAGTTCTGATTTCGACCTCCCTAATTGCATATCAGATCTGTTTTCAAATTGGATGCGTTCGTATCCTCGAGGCTCTCCTCAGAACGTTCATATTAAAGCTGCTTGGCGTGTTCTTCCTAAATTAATTTGTTGGCAAACTTGGCTGGAAAGAAATCAAAGGATTTTCAAAGATAAGAAGAGCAACCACAAGATAGTCTGGGTTAAAATAAAAATCCAGTTAAAAGATTGTCTTGGAGAACAGCTTAACGGGGCGGGCCTGAGTGATCAAGATGCTGCTTGGAGCGCTACCCTCGACCTCCACTTCATTGAAATATTCAGGCCTCCCGCTTCTCTAAGAGACTGGAAAATTTGATTAAATGCATTAGAATTCTTGGCTTTTTGCACAAAGCAGGCACAAAACATTCTTTTCTTTGACAGAGCAGCAAAAGGAAATCCAGGCAGATCAGGAGCTGGAGGAGTGGTTAAAAAGGCTGATGGCAGAACTAATCTTAGATATGCCTGGGGAGTGGGCTTCAACACCAGCATCCAAGCTAAAGCCCTGGCCCTTCTCCAATGTCTCAAGCAACTCAAATTTCTCGGTATCAACGATGCAATTGTGATGGGCGACTCTCAGTCTATCATAAAATCCATTGTAGACAACTCTTTCCCTTCAGACTTAAGACTGTCCAGATTGATCAACAGAATAAGAATCTTGTCGAAATCCTTTCGGAACTTGAAATTCTATCATGTCAAGAGAGATAACAACAAAGAAGTTGACACTGAAGCTAATAAAGTTGTTCTTCTCCCCCTCGGAGTCCTCCTCATTGATGGAGAAGAAGGCTGGGACCCCATCCCTTAACTTTCTGATTAATATGTTTTATTGTCTTTTATTGGAGCAGTTTGTTTGCATATTCAAATTGGGGAAGATAGAGGCGTGTGCTCAAATAATAGTTTTTAAGAACATCTGGCGTAGCAAGGAAAAAGCCACTTTGATCCTGGTCAGGGAGAAATCTGGGCATTGTCTAGCATTATGTAAGCAGATTTGAGGCATTTAGGCCAGAAATTAATATATCACACTATCCGTTACTGTAAAAAAAAAATATAAAACAAAATAATAAAATTGAGAAAATAACTAAAATATTTATCCAATTTTAAAGGCATGTTTTATTTTCACTCTATATATATGATAGGCTTATTATTAGAACAATAACAATATAAAAGAGTATGAAATACAACAATTGTTTAATGTAAAGTCATGGTGTGGTTGTAAAATGATTTGATACTTTATTGATATTAATAATGATACACACCACAAAAAAGATTCAAAACATAATTTTAAATCTATAATGTAAAATCATAAAGTTACATTAATTTCAACAACAATGCAATGCAAAACAATATTTTTTATTGATATTGATGAGAATATAATGCAACATGTTTTAATGCCTTCATTTTAACAATGAAACAATGAAAAATATTTAGATACAATAATTTGCACAATCATAAAGTGTAAAAACAATTTAATTCACTAATTTAATACTAATGCAATTCAAAACAATCAAACACATTAACTTCTATATATGTTATTTAAATTTATTAATAATATGATGCAAAAGGAAATTCACATTTATTTCAAAAATTATATAACATGCTAAAAAGATAAATCATATTTACATATTGAAATAAATTTTAAAATAATATCAAAGTATAATTTTTTAATTTTTTTATTTTTTTTACAAAAAAAATAAAATAAAATGGATTCTATTACCATACAAGCAGTGGTAAATGTGATAAATAAGATGCATATAAATATTTTATATGTGAAAATTAAATATCTAAAATGTATATATATTATTGAAAACAATGATTTAATAAACAATTATGATTTAATGAAATTATATAATGGAAATATATTATCAATCAATTTAACTTTACATAAATTTTGGAGATTTAAAAAGAAATATAAAATGTGAATTTTCATAGAAAATATTTTGGTATATAAACAATTATATATGATACTCAAAATAAATTTATAAATAGTTGATGCTATATTTTTTGTTTACATTGTGGAAAAAACTATGATAACTTAGTTGTCAAACCCATAGTGAGGACATTGCAAGCTGACTTATCATCATTATTCAAAGAAAACCATACCATCTGAAAATACTTCCACAATGATGGTCCATAAGGACTCAACTTTCACTCCTACTAGACACCCTAGAAAATTAGACACACTCCAAGTCCATAATTAATACTCGCTCTATATATATACAATAAATTAAATATTAAATATTATATCTGTGGCATTATTATATATATATAACAACCCTAAAACATGATAGGATAATTTTTATGTGAATGACTGCGGAAATAGAAGTCTTCATACAAACATTTTTAAGGAATTGGTTTTCCAATAAGTAAAGTTTTTTGTATATAATTACGCACAATTACAAAAACCACTTTAGAAATTTGAGCATATGCTTCTAAACAAAATAACGATTAAACTTTTTATTCTCTATATTTTATAGAAGTAAATCAAGAGATTATCCAAGTTACAGTTCTAACTGAAGAACGAAATCAAAATATAGATGCCTAAGAGATAGATATGGTTCCTTTTCCAAACGAGGGGAGTTTTGGTTACTGCCTGAACCATGTTAATGGGATAACCAAGATTAATAGGAGAGCTTGCAAGAAGGAAAATGTTGTAACTCGGAGCTTCTCGACTCAACTCGGACTAGACCCAAGACAATGTGGTGCTCTGAGCTATTCGATGAAACACTCGATGAATTGTATGACACTCTCATTTGAAGAACGTGAATTCTTCTAATAATATTAAATGGATTAAACTTAGAGTCAAAATTTTAATGTTTAAAGTAGAGAGAATCCCTTTTATATTGAAAATATTTCTTTGAGCTTCTATAATGATGCTAATTAGAAAATGCCCCAAAATGTGCAAGGAGATGCTCATAGGTTTTTATGATGAAGTTGTACTTTGGTTTTATATTTTCGTTTCAAAATTTAAGTAGTTTTTTTTCTTTTTTTTTTAAAAATTATATATATTTCATTTCTAGCAAATATAATTTTGTAATGGATTTTTACACAAACAATTTGGAAAAGTATACTAATATAAGAAATTGACGATACGGAATTTTTTTGGGTAGGTGGATACCGATATCAACATTTGGGGGACTCAACCTATTTTTGAAAGTTTTTTAGATATTTGATATAGACTAACAAAATATCACCTCATTAAACTATTCATTCTTAATATACTTAAAAATTTATCAAATCGAAATAACAAATATAGTAAATAACAAATCTCATCATAAGTATAATTCTTATTAAAAACAATATATTATTATTTTCATTCAAATTAATAGAAAATCCCCTAAAAAATATGTGGAGAGCCTTTTTTGGTGAGGAACTATGGAGTCATATTATAAAAATAAAATATTTTAAACAAAAGCCAGTGGTGGAATGGATCAGAGGATATGCAAAAAAAACGTTTAAAGGAGGCTCTATTGTATGGAAAGCACTCACTGCATCCTTCCCCCTACTCTTTAGCTAGATAGCATAGAAGGTTGCAGATGGTAGAGAAGTTATCCTAGGCAAGGACCCATTCATCGGAGGTGCTCGTGTCTATAAGTTCTCTCTTGAATTAATCAATCTTTTCAACTCGAAAGGTCCAGTCCACCTTCATGACATTACACCATGATGTTCTTCTAGGTCTGCAAACAATTACTGGATATCTTCAACAGAGTTGGGGTTGGATTGTAACTTGGCCGAGGAATGGATGAAATTTATATGAGAGATAAATTTAAATGGAGTTATACTTAGCAACTCAAAGGAAAATCTAATATGGATCTGGAATACAACCTCGACGGGAGTAAAATATTTCCTAGCATATGAAGCTATAGTATACTCAGAACAAGAATAAAATCAAATATGGTGGAACAAATATATTTGGAAATGGCACAATCGAACAAAATTAAAGTGCTTCACTTGGCTGGCCCTCCATAATAAAATTTTGACTTGGTAAAATCTTAAAAAAAGAGGTTTTGTTGGATCAAACTCCTATAGTTTGTGTAGACAACAAGAATCAACTATAGACCACTTGTTGACAAATTTCTATATTGCACAAGGAATACGGGACACCGTATTCAAGACCTTGGGCATTGACACCTATATAAGATGGTTCTACTTTGAGTAATCTCTTTTCTTTTGGGCCAAGAAATAAAAACTCCTTGATCCTCTCCTAATAATTGTGGCTCCGACAATTTGGCTCCTTAGAAATATAATCATCTTTAGAGATGAAAGATCTTTCCCAAACTTTCAATCTTTCAATATTGCTCCTCACTTTAGAGACCATATTGATGAGCACCCCATAAAGGAACCTAGAAGACATAATTTTCCAGTGATCCCTCTAGATCCTCCAATTGGCTTCTTCGAAGGGGATAAACCGGGGAATCTACGTGGAGGAGGGGGACTGGTCAAACTGTCAGAGAACAGATCCATCCAATATGGAATTGCTATTGAAACTGGAAAAAACACCTAAGTGGAGCTCATAGATTCCTATACTCTAATGGAAATTGCAAAGGATAGAAACATAAAAAACATCCCGACCTTTGGGGATTCAAAATGCATAATCGATTGGCTAAAAGGTGTAGCAAATTTAGAAGTACTAATTTGAAATCCTGGAAACACATAATTGGAGAAATTAGAAGATACTTCTAAGATATCAATTTCTAACATACCTACAAAGAATTCAACAAATGTGCTGACAAATTATCAAAAAGTTCTCTATCAATGGGCCCTAGGAACATTCTAATTGAAGATTTATTAGGTAGTCAAATTCTTAACTCCTTCCACACAATTCTAGAACACCTAAACCACCTCTCAAATTTCTAACAGGCATAGAAGCAGTTTCTAGACAAAGGATATCTGCCAACAGTCATAAAACTTCTACATAAAGCAAATTACAACATATTGTCTACAATGATATTTCTCTATTTTTATACAACATTATAGTCTACAACTCATTAATATTTGATGTAATATTTTATGGTGCAGGTCAGTCCATATTGTTAATTTTCTTCACAGTGTCAGCAACATAGAAGCTTTGAACAACAAAATATAAAAATTTGAAGCTCTAAGACAAGGTGTTAATTATGTATATTATAAGAAATTATGTGATGTCCACAGTCTAGGGAGGAATGCTAGTTTTTATCAGTAGTCATATGTACTTTTTTTGATTCGTAAGAATATCAAAAAAGTAGTTTTTCAATGAAAATAATTAATAGAAAATCAAGAATTGAACTTGATTTAGTCGAAAGCACAATTCTAAATTCATATATATCCAATATTTTACTTTTAAGAAAACATCCATATCCGAAATATGCTTTCCTGATGTGTTTAGTGTAGTATTGAAGCCCAAAAAAAATTCATATAACTTTTACATATTTTGACCTCCAACATACTAAAACAAAACTTTGGACACAACAGATAAATGAGGCACAAAACTGTAATTGCTAAATGACATAAGTATAAATGCATGGAAAAAATAAACAATGAGTACCTATGGTTTTTTGGTGGGCATCCTATCCTATCTATATCTGGTACATGCATGCACCCTCATTGTTGGAAGCTTACACATAAAAATGTTGACAAAAATAGAAAATTATAATATCCAAGATTTTATTGCCACTAAAAAAATGTGGACTAAATCCTTTTCAACAACTTTATAGTCTTAAAAATTCATTAAACATCACACCATGCAAAATAGGTATTGCTAGCTTGAATATTATTTCCAATATTTTTCTCATGTAGCTGAAGCCACTCTCTAATACAAGACATGTTGAACATTTTTCCACAAGAAAGGGAGCTATATTGACAACAAAGTCCTTACCCTATGATTATTTACTACAACTAATGTGATACTGATATTTATTGATTAAATCCACCTTAACTAAACCACAATAGGAAGTGAGAGAAGAAAACACGAGGCATTTCTTTGATGTGTGCCTTTATTTTAATGTTAAAATCAATTGTAACATTATGATTCTTGGATTATAGAAACTTATTTTCAATTGAAAACGATAACAACACAAGATTATTTAGGCTGTTGTATTGGAGATTATGGTGTTTCTGAGTTGTAATGGTTGTTAAATTAGACATGAAAAAGAGGTGGATAATCTTTGTTTTTATTTACTACTAGATATGCATCAAATTTTAAAGAACGCAAATATAAATTCATTACAAAGTTGAAATCTTCTACCTCTTGTATCTTTCTCTATGCTTTTAGAGAGAAGTTGTGGCTTCTACTCATAACCAACCTATATTAGAGTTTCAATAATTTTCTTTCCCAAAAGCATTAGAAATTTAGATTTCATCCATTATTAAGATTTTATAATGTATACATTAATTTCCTGATAGAAAGTAGTGTTAAATCTTTGGAATTCTAGAGAAAACATTGTTGAAGTTTCCTATTGGTTTTGACACAACAAAAAGTAGAATAGATTTTCTCATTGCCATTATTGCACATACTATATACGGTGATCCCCTTTAGTTTTCTACTGCTCCATGGAAATAGAACAATTTAGAGCCTTGGTATCACTTATAATAAATATATGATTTCTATCACTTGTACTCTCATCCCAAGCTATATGAGAACTTGGTCCCTTGTTATTGATTTGCTGGTATGGTTCCATTGTTGAATGTTGAACATGTGGACCAATTATCAAGATAAAATGATCAGGTTTTGATCGATTTTTTACTTTCCATTGCTGCCATTTGGATGTTGTGACATGGCACATTATTCTCGTTTTCTTTAATTTATCTAGTATGATTCTTGTTTTCTCAGTCATTTAGACCATAGCTAGTAAATGGCTCTGAAGAATACCCTTCCACAACCCCTTTTATTGTTGAAGGATCACCTAAATCACAAAATAATATCTTTAACCTCAAATTCAGAGATGAAACTGTAAGACAAAGAATATTTCTTGCTTTCTTGGCCTTTTATTTCATGTAGTTTCGAGATACCCTTTTATTTATCAAGGTTTGGAGAGAAATATATTCAGGCGAGTTATGTAAAAAAAATTCTAATTCATTAACAATAGTTCCATTAAGGGCACTAGAGGTTGCACAAAATAAATGTGAAATTTACAAAAGACCACAACAACTCAAGTACTATCATATAACTAAAATTCTTAAAGAAAACTTGTTGTTTAATTAACATCTTATACTTTGACCTTAATTATGAACATCTATCAAGAAGCAAAAATTAGAACATACTAGGAATATTTGATTCCAAATTGAACATGCTAAAATTTATTGGAAATTCAAATAGGAATACTTGCTAATATATATTAATCTTGACATGAGAAAATTGCAAGTTAGGTAGAGTTTGAAACAAACTGCTCAAAGCAAAAAGAATGAGAGTTATTCTACATGCTCAAAAAATTGACTTTGGTTATATTTATTTTTCATGGGAAGGATAGATGTGGGAAGTCTGTAAACTGAAAAAAAATTAAACAGTCCTAAGGTCGTCATAGATAGTTCTTTGAATCTCTAACAACGCAGTTATTATGAAAGAACAATTTGACTTCTTCAAATGTAAGTAGTAAAAGTATTTAATCAACATTAATCAGATGAATGTATATGTTCATATAGATGTATATTGTGTTGTCGATAAAGTAATAGTATGACAGTGCTATATGTTGGGAAAGTAGTAGGTATTATATTTATGCTAAAATCAAGGAAAATTTGAATAGGAACCTGAATCATTGGGAGAGACTCTGCCAAAAATTGGAAAAATCGGTGAAAATAATCAAACATTAGAAAATTGTGAATTGGTTGCCATAAAATTTGATAACAGAGCATAATAATTCTAAACCAAAACACAAATAAATGTGGTTATCTAAGAAGCCACTCAAGAATGTATCAAACAAGAAACATAACTAATGGATTATACAAAATGTCATTTTTGGGACTTCACACAACTCTCCAATGCTTATTTGAACGATTGTATAATTATGTATACCAAAATATATAAAGGTTAACGGGAGGCTTCCAAGATCATTGCCATTTGGATGTTTTGATAGGCACATGCCACTATGGAAGGATTCAAAAAATACTGAAATTTATATTTTTCAATAAAAATAACTCAGTACGAGGCTATTAGGAAAGGAAAAGAGGGAGGGCCTGATAAAGCCAAACCACTAATTCACATTTTGTGGAGTTGAAAATATAGAGGCTTTGTGTCAGAATTAGATTTTCCTCCTTATTTGTGTTAACTCTAGCTACAAGCCTTTGTATTTTTTTATCGCAAAATATGGGGAGACCAAATTCATATGTTTGGAGTTTGAACTGGTGCCCATACTTACCATAGCCGCACTATGGCCACACACTATCCTAGAGCTATGAAGAAGTCACTGCACTCTCTTTTTCTTTAGATAGGATTTGTGATATTATTTTTATGGACTGCAGGATCAACCTTGATTAGTTGTCATAACACAAAATGTTTGAACTCTCAAGGGCAACAAACCTTGATTTATAAACACCCTTAAAAGGCTATATCACCAGTGGAGGATGAATCCACCTAAGAACTCGGCCTTCCATTACATAGGGCAACAATGACTATTCAAATTAGTTATATGTTCTCACTGTTATGATTGTATATGGTGGTTGCATTAAAAGGAATGTGACAAAAAATCAAAGTTGTTAGATACACTGGCGATTGGTGGGAAATGATGATGATGGGGTGGGGGTGTTATCACTCACTAGTTTTTCTTGCCCGTGGGAGAAAACTATTAAGGTAACCTCAACTCACTTTGGGATTGAAAGTTGGCCATTCAATCTAAAGAGGGATTTTTGCTTTATTTTTTGGAAACTGAAAAAATTAAACGGTTGTAAGGTCGTCATAGATATTTCTCTGAATCTCTAACAACACGATTATTATAAAAGAGAAATTTGACTTCTTCTAATGTAAGTAGTAAAAGTATTTAATCAACATTAATCACATGAATGTATATGTTCATATAGACGTATATTGTGTTTTCGATAAAGAAAGAATACGACAATGCTATATGTTGGGAAAGAAGTAGGTATTCTAGTTATGCCAAAATCAAGGAAAATTCAACTAGGAATCCGAACCCTTGATTCAGGATAGGCTCTGCCAAAAATTGGCAAAATCGGTGAAAATCATCAAACGTTAGAAAATTGCAAATTGGTTTCCATAAAATTTGATTACAAAGAATAATAATTCTAAACCAAAACACAAATAAAGGTGGTTATCTAAGAAGCCACTCAAGAATGTATCATACAAGAAACATAACTAACGGATTATACAGAGTGTCATTTTTGGGACTTTACACAACTCTACAATGCCTATTTGAACGATTGTATAATTATGTATACCAAAATCTACAGAGGTTAATGGGAGGCTTCCAAGATCGTTACCATTTAGATGTTGTGATAGTCGCATGCCACTATGGAAGGATTAAACAAATATTGACATTTATATTTTTCTATAAAAAGAACTCAGTACGAGGCTATTAGGAAAGGAAAAGAGGGAGGGCCTGATAAAAAGAAACCACTAATTTACCATTTGTGGAGCTGCAACAGAATTATATTTTCCTCCTTATCTGTGTTAACTCAACCTACAAGCCCTTGTATTTTTTTAGCGTAAAAGATGGGGAGACCAAAGTCATTTGTTTGTAGTTTGAACCGGTGCCCATACTTACCATAGTCGCACTATGGCCCTACACTTTCCTTGAGCTATGAAGAAGTCACTGAAATCTCTTTTTATTTAGATAGTATTTGTGATATTATTTCATGTACTGCAGGATCAACGCTAATTAGTTGTCATAACACATAATGGTTCAACTCTCAAGTCCAACAAACCTTGATTCATAAACATAGTTATCAAAACCGGCCGGTTTGAACCGGTAACCGGTCAAACCGACCGGTCAGCTAAGTCACCGGGCGGAACCGGTCATGCAACCGGGTTCAAGGAGGCATCTCACAAAAAAATCCCAGTTAACCGGACCTAACTGGCCGGTTAGGTATGGAACTGGCCAGTTAATGCATAAACCGGCCGGTTCCGTACCTAACTGGCCGGTTAGGTGCCCCATGTTGAAGTTTTTGCTACCATTTCAGGAGGGCAAGGGGGGCTTCACTTGACTTTGCCTACCCTCTCATTTTCCTGACACATCCGCTTGGCAATTAATGGTAATGTTATATTCTTAAAGTAAAAGTGACATTTCCTTTATTTTTCATTTTCATCCTTTTACTTAAATTTTTAACATTACCATGAAATGACTCAGGATGTTTAAGAGTGGTTTCGTCCTCATTGGATTTCATATGGAGAAACTAGAATTTTAGATTTCACTCAAAATTTAGCAGACTTAATGGTTTTCAGGGTTTCATGGTTTGGGGGTTTGCAATGTTTCCATTTGTTTCTATCATGTGTAAGGGTACGAGATTGGCATTTGATCAAGAGCATGAAGTCATTTAAGAACCTTGATGTTGGTGGCATTGATTGTTGAACTTTGTTGATGTTGGTGGTATTGATTGTTGAACTCCCCTACTGTGGCCTTAACAAGAATGTACCCTTCACTCAAAGGAAAACAACTGGTTAGGCATGTTAATCTTTTTATACCGCATTTTAAGGTTGAGGAGATGAACCCTTCACTCAAACCAAAATCATTGGTTAGGCATGTTAAACTTTTTCAATTTCTATCATGTTATAAGGTTGAGCAATCCAAGTCTGAAGACTTTGAGCCAGATGATGTTTATGTATCTCTTGTTGATGATCCCATTTCTAGTAGCGATGAATCAATGATGAGTTTCATGAGGAGAATTATGTTTGAGGTGATTGTAGGTTTGATGGTCTACTTGCTACTACTACTACTACTACAAAGGGAGAGAAGTTTAGGAGTTCTAAACTCGAGCTATATTATTTATGTAGCTCATGTTGATGATCCCTTGTCTAGTAGTGGTGATGATTTTTGATCATGGTGAGGAGTGATCAAAGTTAAGGATCACTAATATGTAGTCTTGCACAGTTCAATGGCCTCATAGCTTTAGCATTGTTTTTGGACTTTATGGGCCATTTGGAGCCTCATTGCTTATGTATTTTTCGATGATATGTATTGCACTCGGTGCCTTTTTGATATATTCACCTTTGCATGGTATATAAATGAGCAAAATTTGCATATTTTGTCTCTATTGGCTTGGAATCATGGTTGCAAATCTTAAAAATAGTTTTTTTTATTAAAGAATAATTATTTAATGTATTTTTTTTTAAAACCGGTTCATTGAGATCTGACCGCTCCCAGTTAGATCGGTTCCGGTTAGAAACCCGGTTCATTAGGTCCACCGGTCCGATCGCCGGTTCTGGTTTTAATAACTATGTTCATAAACACCCTTAAAAGGCTATACCACCACTGGAGGATGGATCCAACTAAGAACTTGGCCTTCCATTACATAGGGAAACAATGACTATTCAAATTAGTTATATGTTTTCACTGTTATCATTGTATATGGTGGTTACATTGAAAGGAATACGACAAGAAATCGAAGTTGTTAGATACACTAGCGATTGGTGGGAAATGATGATGATGGGGTGGGGGTGTTATCACTCAGGATTTTTTCTTACCTGTGGGAGAAAAATATTAAGGTAACCTCAACTCACTTTGGGATTGAAATCTGACCCTTCAATTTGGAGAGGGATTTTTGCTTAACTTTTCTACTCAAGGTCACTATAGTACCAGGTCACTAATACACTCATTGGCCAGATTTAACTTCTAAAAGTGATGAATTTGGTTTGGAAAGAAAAGAAAAGAAACCATTGGGCATGGAGTCTCTGACATAAATAAATGCTTTCTAATCACAAGTTTCATGAACATATAAAAAAAAAGGAAATATATATCATGATTTATTAGAAAAATTATCAACAAGGTACGGTAGAAGACAATAAAAAATAAACATAAAAAAAGAGAGCACTATGATTTCTGAAATGATATTTAGGATGAAAAAAAAAGTATTCAAATAACATGAATCTGAGAAAAATTCCACACAAATTCTAATTCATCCAGCTTTATCCAAATACTAAAAGTTAATGGTCGATGAGTATCTAAGTATAAGATAAACAAGGTAAAAAAACAGACAGGAAATCATTCACACATGAATCTCTGAAACTGCACATATAAGTCTGCTTATATCAATATATATTGATCTTCAAAGTCTACAATAGTACACAAATAATTTTCCTTTTCCAGAAATTCTGAACCCTTGGTTCTCTTTCATGATCAACTTTATAGAACATTTACAAACTATAACCATATTTTAGAAAAAATTAATTAGAAAGTATCAAATATCTATGTAAATATCTAACTAGGATCAAAACATTGCATATAAATTTCCTTGATGTACTTCTTGTTTAGTCGTAAAGAAACATGATAAGATGTTGTATTTGGAAGCTGACTTGTAGCTGAAAATCTAGCCAAACCTGAGGAAAAAATCACTTGCTGATATCTTGCCAAAATCTCTTGAAATCCTGTGCTTTTTCATCATGTTGGAATGATAAAATTGCCTCAAAGTTTGGGCGCGATTCACCAAAATAGGATTCTGGTACGTGAATCCAACTTTCATAAGCTTTATCTGCTCCAAACTTCTTATCACTGCCTCAAAAACATAAATTTTCCCAGTCGATGACAGATTAATTGGTATATATCTTATCAGGATAAAAACCGTGAACGGCTGCCAAATTAACTGTCAACACTCGAACAAAATAGAATAAAAATAATGCTGAAAATTTCATTGTCAACGCTCTGTCAAAACATTTTCAAATAGAATGTTGATGAACTAATGATAACCACTGCAACAAAATCCGACTTGAGTTTTCTTGCGGCCTCTAGCAAAATATCTACATTACTTGGTTTCTCTTTCTTAATATTCTTCACCTTTAGTGTAAGTTCTATTCTCTTTTTATGTTTTTCATTCTTAGAGCTAGAAGCCACCTCCCTGTTTATTATTAGGTCCCTTAAAGGTGTGTCATATACATCAATCACTTGATTTTCCAAGGTAGGGTTTTGTTTGAGCTTGAACTCAGGCCTAAGTTTATTTATAGGATTGGTATGAGGCTTTTTGACCCCATATATTTCAGTTAGAGTGGGTTCATTTACAATCTCCATTTCCTCTTTTCAGGTTGACCCTCAGGTTGATTCTCTGCAACTTTCACATCTTGTTCTGGAATCTTAGGAGATGGCTGTCAAGGAGGAGATAAGGATTTTTCCTCTGCGATCCTTTTACCTTTTCATACGTAAACCCTTTTAAACTCAGGAACTGGAATAAGGGTTTCTATCTTCCTGCTTAGGGAGGCTTTTATTTTTCTTTTGGTTTGGACCAAATATGTTCCTTGTTCTTGGATCTTAGATGTCTAGCACTACAAGGAAAAGACCCTCTAGCGGAGGTTATAAAGGAGGTTTTTAGTGTTATAAAATTGGCCAAAATTGTCAAAAAAACATATGCTACCACATCCGTTTCTGGTAACGGAGGTTTTGGCGGAGCTTTTAACGGAAATTGAACACAACTAAAAAAAATCGGCGGCCAGAGGTTATTATGGATGTTTTTCCATTGGTGCTGTTATCAGGTTTGAACGCACCGGTGCGTATCGGTAGACAACGCACCGGGGTGGTCTAAGGAGAATGCACCGGGCCGGTAAGGAAAAGAACAACACTGGGCCTGGTGTTGGTGATACAACGCACGGGGTTGTTCTAATTGGTCTTGGGATTTGAGCGGTGCCCATAGGTCGTATAAGCGCACTAGTGCGTGTATCTTTATTAGGCACTGGTGCTCCGTATCACAGAAAGGAACTGAGATTTATAATTGGTATCGGTACTCGTGCGGTGCACATGGCATCTACAAATGCACCGGTGCTTATAGATACATAAACGCCCCGGTGCACAGTATCACACAAACACACCGATATTTATAACTGGAATCAGTATTAGTGAGATGCCCATAGAATCATAAACGCACCGGTGCGTATAGACACATAAACACACTGGGTTTCATTTTGTTTTTTTTAGAAACATCCACCTCTGATAGTCCAATTATTGTGATTGTTTTAAATTCATTATTCATCAAAAGCCGACACATCTTATAACAATATTCATATTAATTACATTTTTATTAATGCATTTGAATGTGTTGTTTGGATTAATTAGTTATATCATATCAGAATTATTGTGGTTTTTAAAAATTCATTATTCATCAAAAGTCGACACATATATATAATCTTACAACAATATTCATATGAATTAAATTTTTATTAGTGCATTTGAGAACGACAATGGAGAACACAATAGCGACAATGGAGAACGCAATAGAATAAATTAAAACAAATAATATATATATATATCTAAGACAATCTTTATTATATAAAATGGGACAATTATTCGTATCTCTTTGTCTTTCAATTGGGACACTATGTCCATTACATTAAACAAAATGTCTGATTTCATAGACATATTTCAAAAAATAAAACGCCTTGCTTTGATATCCAAATTACATAGTGATCATCATTCTTCACTTCAAACGCTGTCACTGCCAGAGCTACTTCCATGACTTGGGTTATTTTCAGGAATGTTGCGTTCACGGTGTTGATTGTTTTCTTCTTCATTTTCCATCTACAAACATAAAAATAAACTGAAATGAGTGTATATACATTGGTGAGAATAATGAAAATTCCAATATTAAATAATATACATCAATGTAAATCGAAAAGAAAAATGACGTACCATAGCAACAATTGACTCATAAACTATACACATTCTTTCAAAACCATGTACCATGCCATTTTTCAAAATTTCATCTGTTGGCGCAGTTCCATACTTTGTTTCCTACAAGTTTTATACCCCATAACAAATCATATATTTAATATAAAAGATGTTTTTGTTCTATTAATTATAGACGGAGCTAATTAAAACAAGATCGATAGATGCTTATAAATTCCACAATTAAATTCTGATATGCCAACATATACTCACAACCCATATTTAATCCAATTTCAATCATTTCGTCTGATGATTCTTCTTTGTATGTTAGCACCTGTTTGAAGACATTCAATGATGATTTTTGTAAAACAACTTAGAAAATACAAAAATGACATCTAGTTAAGTTGTTATAAGGAAGTAACAATTACTCACAAACTTAGAGATCAACCAATTTCTTCCTTGTCGTCTTGTTTTATGTGCTGAATGGGTTCCATTTTCTTTTCTTTTCTGCAAGAAAATTCTTGAAAATTAATATTTAATGCTAAATTATTTATTTATTGTACCCAATGATCGAAAAATTTAATGATTAAATATTACATTTGAAGCACGTTATTCTATTCGTTCCACTAGAACCCTCAAACTTTTGTAAAAGTTTTTCCCGCTTTCGTTAACTTCCAACACCACTCCAGATGAGCCAAGGAGCAATTCATTTTCATTTGCATGTTCTATTTTTTTCTTTTCTTAGAACAACATTCCTTTTCTGAGTTGTTGGTCCCTATATAACATTAAAAAAATGTGAATTAGTAGAGTGTTTGACACATGTTATCTAATAATTTTAAGTATATTATTAATGATAATTAAAAAAAGAAACTCTTGGATCAATAGTATTGTTTCATTCACCTGATTCATCTTTTTGCAATTTTTCCATTAAACTTTTACGCTTTTCTGGTCGTAGATAAAAAAATAATCATATCGAGCTTCGTCATTTTGTGGCTCTGCATGATACATAGTAAAAAATACGTATTAGCTAAAGTTACATATAGTTCAAAAATAATATTTTTTATAAATAATTTACAAAGAACTTTCCTTTTTTGCTTTTCTTGATGTGTTAACAGTATTTTTGTTACTTGATATCTTGTCAGTCATTTCTTTATCAATCTGAAACCTGTAGCATATCATTCATTAAAATATTTATAAATAAATTCTAAACTTTTCAGTTAGAAAATAAATCTCGAGACACCGGTGCACCTTTCATGAAATCCGCACCGCCGCTGGTGCGTGGATATATTAACAACACACTGCCAAATAGTATAACACGCCGTACGATGCGTTCGGTATTATAAATGCACTGCAAAAATAGTGTAATAAACCTAACGGTGCATGGGGTATTATAAACACACTGCAAAAATGATGTAATACACCGTACGGTGCTTTCCCAGTTAAAGAAAGCACCGGTGCCCTATTTCAGATTTGGTGCACAGATTTTAAAAAATGTTTTCAATTTTTTACGACACAGGACTTGGGCGGTGCGGTGTAATAATACAGAGCACTGGTGCGGTGGAGTACACAGGGCACACCGATAAAGAAAAATCCATTTTTTCAAAAATTCACGCAATTGCCGAATGGATTGGGATCCGATTATGCAAGTTGTCCCGTGGGTTGGACGTCAATCTAAAATGAAAAACCCTAATTCTGAAATCACAGAAACAAGAAGAAGAAAGGGCAAAAACAAACAAATAAAGGGTTTAGGGTGAAAATGGATAAAACTGCAGGAAAAAATAAAAAGCTGCAGAAAAAAGTAAAAAAAAGAATTAAATTTAATCACGAAATGGTTTAAAATTCTATGTTAAAGGACTTGAATCACCAGAGTTTTGGTTTTTGATTGTTTGAATACTTATGTTGGAACGTATTTTGCCATTGACAATGCCCTCGTGCTCTCTTGCTCCAAGTCTGTCTCTTGCAAAAATCTGACTGAAATTTTTTAGCAAAAATAGTGAAATAATGAAAAGTCTTTAGTATTCAAAGAATTATTTTATCAAATTAGATTTTCGAAAATATTTTTCTCCCCATTTTACAAATTGCCGCTTTTTTAAAACTTAAACAAAATAGAGCTGCGTTTTTTTATTTGCGTTTATTCGTTTCCGGTGCGCGTAAATGTGATGCACTGGTGCGTTTTATTAATAATACACACCGGGGCCTGTTAGGATAATAAGCGCACCAGACTTTTTAAAGTTTTTTTTTTGCATGTAAGATCATAAAAAATAATTATAATTATAAAGTACATGAATTTATTTTCATTATTTTCTAAACTTTATATATGTAAGATCATAATAAAATAATGATAATTAGCACATGAAGGTATTTTCATTATTTTCAAACTTTATGTTACAAAATTCAGATTATTCTAGATTTGTTGTTCTTACAATTATTTGCAATTATACCTAAATATTTAATGAAACCATTTCATACTAATGGCAATTAGTGTACTATATTAGACAGAATTAAAAATTTTACAAATTAAAAATTACAGATATAATTATATAATAATCAAAATTACAACTTATAATTTAATTAAAATACAATACAACTACATTTTGATCATATGAGTAATATAATAATTCATTATTTAGAATTAGAATTAGAATTTTAATTTTACATACAATTACATTTACAATTTTACATATAATTACATTTACAATTACAATTACAATTACAATTTTACAAATATTTTATATACAATTCAATTAAAATTACAATTACAAATACAATTACAATTTTTGAAATTTACATACAATTACAATTTGTGAAATTTACATACAATTAGAATTAGAATTACAACTTTACAATTTTTCATATATACAATTACAATCATTTCACAATAAATTAAATATTACAATTACAATTGAAATGTTACATTAATAAATATTTTACATACAATTACACTTAAAATTACAATTAGTACAAATACAAATACAATTTTACAATTTTACATAGAATTAAAATTTAAATTACAATTACATTCACGACATAATATTTAATAAATATCATGGTTATTTAATAATATTAAATTAATTAATAAACATCATCACAATCATGATAACCATCGTACAAACATCATATTCGACTAATAAACACATTCAATTAACATCAAATTAACATTATATATTAACATCATCACAACACAAACATCAAATATACATCTCAATATAATGTCAAATAACTCATGCGCCTATCACATATACACATCTATCTGAAAGCTAAACATTAAAT
>JAXQQM020058717.1:0-42334 GCA_034641835.2 Pinus albicaulis | reverse complement strand
AGATGCAACATGATAGGCACACAAGCTTTCTTTATTTTTGCCTTCAAGAAAAAATATTTACAAAGTTTTTCAATAATCCCACTAGTAACTTTGGTAGGAATTAGTTTATCCTGAAAAATAACTCGATTTCTATACCACCATATGTTATAAACGAAAATAATTGGAAAAGCTAGATAGCATTGAACTGATGAATTTGTTACCCATTCCTACACACATTCTTTTAAAAAAAAATTGACCTAGAAAGCAGTAGGAGGGTAGATAACAATGAAAAATATGCTTCATGCATTTTCTACATGTGAATAAGACATAAAGATGTGAGAAATGGATTCAAAATCCATGTGGCATAAGGCACATGCGAATTTAAAGTATGGAAATATAAATTGTTGCCTAAAATGAATAGAAAGACACCATCCATGAATAGAAGATGAGAAATAGTTTAAAATCATGTGAGGCTTACCCCTTTGAGATGTCCTTTTCCTATTGCATTGTGTATAAGTTTACTTAATACTTCTGCCACTAGAAAAAAGAAGAGAGGAGAAAGAGGGCATCCTTAATTGAGCCCCCTAGAAGCATCGAAAAAGGAAGACGGGAGTTCATTGATAAGTATTGTGAAGATGGTTGATTAGATACATCCCATTGTCCAATTCATGGACCCAAAATCCATGCCTAGATAAATCAACACAAGTCACAAGAACGTCCAATTGAACCTGTCATATGCTTTTGAAAGGTCAATTTTCATGGCAGCCACATTGATATTCCTAACTTTGATAGAGTGAAGAGTCTTCTAGGCCAAATAGACTACGTCATGGATTTTTCTATTCCGGGGAAAGCTGAATTTTTATTCAAAATTGATTTCACTAAGAGCATGTTTCAGTCTAATGGATACTAATTTTTGGAATAAATTTATAAATCACATTATAGCGGGAGATAGGCTGGAAATCATCAAATGAAACTTCATTTTGAATTTTTGGGATTAATGCTATGAAGGTCGAGTTAAGAGCACATGAAACCTTCCCTGAAGCATGAAACTCTCAAACTAATTTGAGGAGATCATATTTGATAAGATCGTAAAAACCTGTGAAAAATTCTATCGTCGTCCCATATGGACCCGACTCTTTATTTTTTGCATGGAAAAAATAGATCCCAAAAGCTCCCCCACAGAAAATTCAGCTAACAAGGACTCATTCATTTCATCATAAATCAATTGAGGGAAAATGGATAGAGTATCCAATATTTCCTGAATTATACACCCCTCAAGTTGGGAGAAAAGGGATTTGAAATTTTAAGAGCCCATATGTGCAATGTCTTGAAAAGAGAAGTGAAGGGAACCCTCCTAGTCCTTAATAGACCAAATAGTGTTGACATTTTTCTATAATTTTTGTCACTCTAAAGAAAATTCATGTTTTTTATCCCCTTCCATGATCTAAATTGCACGGATTTCCAGTCTCTAAGATTCCTCTTCTCTGGATAAAATCTCTCTTTCTCTGCACTCCAAAGAGTGAAAAACTTCAATGTTGACCTCGGAAAGGGAACCTACATAATTTGAATTATAAATGTTGTGATTGTTTTTTTCCAAATCCTTCAAGTCAACATTCGATCTAGCATTGTATTCCTTAGCCCAAGACTTTGACTTCTTTTTTTGTAAGTATTAAATTATTTAAAAATTGTTTCATATATGATCCTAGTCATTCCAGATTAAGAGGGGACCAAGAATCCTAGACCCATTTCCTATAATCCTCTTCCTTAAGCCAAACATGACTAAATTGAATGGGGTAGGAGGATTGATTTCATCTTGGAAAATATCTAATATAATGGGACAATGTTTTGAAATTCTTCATGCTTCTACCCAGGATTTAAATATTAGAGACAGGGAGAAGATAAATTTATATATGAGGAACTAATCCAATTTCTTGTAGATAGAACTGTCATCATTTCTAAGGTTTCTCTATGTGGGGACAATTTTAACGGGTTCCAAATCAATCAATTTATTTACATGAAAAATATGAGAGAAAAATTCCTCCAATGGGTCCTTACGAGTATAGGCACCCAAAACTTATTTGAGATACATGATGAGAATTAGGTTACCCACAAGAATCAAGAATTGTACGTTGAGATATCCATAAGCCACTAGATCTTCCCAGAAAGATCTTGTCCAAGTAAGGGCCATAGAAATTCAAAATAATTATTTTTTGGTTGAATTCATGAACATGAAAGTCAATGAAGATATATAAAGGATAAAAAGAAACCAATGAATTTATGAAGCTTGAATTCCAAGCTGTAATGAGACCACTAGATAGACCTTAAGCATCAAATGCGAATAAAGTCCAGTTTTTAAGACAAGGTTAAATAAAGGCTTTGGATTTACAACCATCTGCCATAGTTTCTTGTAACAAAGTAAAGTTGGGCTTATTATTATGAATAAGCCATTTCAACACGATACTTTTAGGAGCACCCCCATACCCTCACGAATTCATTGAAAGAATATTCATTTAGAGCCCCATGAGGGGAATTTTCTATAAGTGTCCTAAAAATCATGGTATGTTTTCCACTATAAGTATATTTTTTTTTCCTTTTGATAGGATTTTGAAAAATAGGATATCATTTCTTGCATTTCCCATTACTGAGGCATCCATTTCCAGCCCACCAGGAGAGGGTGGCTCTTCCTAACGACTAACTTGATACAAACGGGAATATGGCCTCCTTTCAAATTGTCTAGTGATTTAGGAGACCTTTGAACTAACCTCCTTGGTGGGTTTATTCTTAGGTACATGATACCAATGACTTGAAACGAGAGAGGAGGATACATATACTACAAGGAAAACATCTTCTAGCAAAGGTTACAATGGAGGTTTTTACTGTTATAAAATTGGAAAATTTTGTAAAAAAAACATTTGTTAAAACATATGTTTGAGATAGCTGATGTTTTAGCGGAGATTATAACAAAACTTCATCACAATTGAAAAAATCCGAGTGACCAGAGGTTTTATGAGGTGTTTTTTTTGTGGTGCACTTCATGGAACAAGTAGCACTGGTGCATTATATATATAAATGCACCGAGTTGCATACATAACTAAAAGAACTGAGGCGTTAAATTAAAATAACATCGATGTGCAATATATTCCGCACTGATGCTAATACATAAAAAATTCCCTAGGGTGTTCTTGTAAGGAACGACACCGGGGCACGCAAAAATGAATTGTAGTCCTGGTGCTTTTGTTTAAACTTGCATCGTTGATGCGTATTGTTGTACAAATGCACCGATGCGTTAGTTATATAAAATGGCCGATGTTTTTAGTTTTCATAATGCACTGAGGCTCGAAATAATATTTTGTAGGACCGGGGTGTTATTTCTATGAAAGCACTGGTGCGTTAAGAATTACAATGCACCAGGGCATTAATTGCAAACAATACCCATGCTTGAAAAAATAAACGCCTTGGTATTGTCGATTTCCAAAAAGGCATCGGTTGTGCAAAAAGATGTCATCATGATGCTTTTATATAACATAACACATCGATATGTTTTTATGTTATGGATGCACCTATTTTTTGTATTAGATTTTCTTTTTTTTGGAAACATCGACCCGTGACAGTGCAATTATTGTAATTTTTTAAATATGATATTCATAAAAAAATTGACATATATATATTATAACAATATTCATATAAATTAAAATTTGATTATTGCATTTGTATATGATGTTTGGATTAATCAGTGGTGTAACATTTCGCAGCAACATTAGATAACACAATAGAATCAATTAAAATGTATTTTATTATATATCAATAAGAGACTATTTGTCATACAAAATGAGATTTTTATTGGTAACCCACTCCCTTTCAATTGAGACACTATGTCCATTACATTAAACAAAATGTCTTGTTTTCACAGACAATTATTTCAAAAAATACAATAGGTTGCATTGATATCCAAAAATAGCATCATTCTTCTCTGGAACTGTCGTCAGTGCTCGATCAAATTCCATGACTTGGGTTATTTGGAGGAATGTTTTGTTGATTGCATTGATTGTTTGCTTCTTCTTGATCTTGTTCCATTTGCAATCATAAAAATAAAGTGTAATGAGTGTATCTACATTGGTGAAAATAATGAAAATTGAAATAAATAATATACATCAATGTAAATCTAATAGTAATGTACCATAGCAAGAATTGAATCATAAACTACGCACATGGTTTCAAAACCAAGTCTCATGCCTTGTTGCAACAAGCCTTCTGATAATGTAGTTCCATTGTTTCCTGCATGTTTTAAACCCTATTATAAATCATAGATTTAATATAAAGGATTTATTTTTTATATTAATTATAAAATCAAAGAAGTAATACAAAATAGATACTTACAAATTCCACAATTAACTTTTGATATGCCAACATATACTCGCAACCATATTTAACCCAATGTCAATCAATTCTTCCGATGGCTTTTCTTTGTATGTTAGCACCTATTTGAAGACATCTAAGGATGGTTGTTGTAAAATAACTTAAAATATAAAAAATGAAACCTTGAGTTGTTATAAGGAAATATTAACAATTACTCACAAACTTTGAAACAACTCTCTCCTTCCTTGTCGTTTTGTTTTATGTGCTGAATGAGTTCCATTTTGTTTTATTTTCTCCAAGAAAATGCTTGAAAATGAATATTTAATGTTAAATTATTATATTTATATGTACGAATTCAATCACGTTGTTGATATGACTCCTCCTGTGATGCAAATATATCCATTTATTTGACTATCTTCTTGCACACTTTTTTGGACATTCTTACTAGCATGTTTTGCATATCAACTCGTTGATCATTTGGGATTTTCACAATCTTCCTGAAAAAAGTAATAAACTATTTTGATGTTGATATATGAAAACTAAATATAACAAAATTGATACTAATAAATGAATGGTTCATAGCAATATATACATATAATTCTAAAAAATCATTTTAATTAGGAATATTACATTTATTTATTTATTTATTTTTGGGTTGTTGTATGTTTTTGCTATTGCATGTCTCATATGTCTCATTGTCCATTGCTTTGAAAGTGCTTCATGTAGTTTAGATATCATTTGGTTCTTAGAATCATTGGATTTATTTTTGTATTTTAAGTGGAAAGTACGTCTATACGTTCGTTCTACTGGATCCCTCATAGTTAAAAATAATCCCCTCTTTCATTAACCTCTAGCACCACTCCAGATTACCTAAGGACCAATTCATCGTCATTTACTTGTTCTATAATTTTTATTTTCTTAGAACGACATTGATCCTTTCCTTCGTTGTTACTCCATGTAGAACACTAAACATATATGAATTAATGGATTGCTTGAACCATGTTATCTATTAATTCATAACACTCATATTGAATAATATCTTTTCATTCACCTTATTCATCCATATGCAATTTTTCTATCAAGATTTTATGCTCTTCTGCACTTAGATTTGAAATAATCTGATCAACCTTCTTCATTTTGTGGCTCTGCATGACATACACTAACAAATACATATTAGTTAAACTTACATATAGTTCAAACATGTTAATTTTGTAACGAGTTTACAAATAACTTGCTTTCTCATTTTTTTTCGATGTGATATCATTGTGTCAATCAATATTTTTGTTATTTGACACTTTCTAAGACATTTTTTATCAATATAAAACTTGTACCATTCGATATAAAAGTCATTAAATATATTTTATAAATAAATAAAATATTTTTCAGCCAAAAAGAGCTTTGGTAGTCGATGTGTTTATATGAATAAGCACATTGGTGTATTTATCCCATTAAATGCTCCGAGCGTTTAATTGTTCGACACCGTCAGGAAAAATTGTTATTATTAAATAATTTTAAATTATGACGGCGTGATTTGTAATGCTAAATGCCCCACAATGATTTAACGATGCTATTTGGAAGAGGTGCGTAGGTTTGTTATATTACACCAGGAGAAATGACGAACAGACTAGACAAAAATGAAAGTATTATAATATGCCAGTGCATTGTATTATACATGGCACATCACTGCGTTATATTACACAAGGCGCACCACAAAACATATATCTATTTAAAAAAAAAAAACAGATAGGGCTGACAAGGTTTGGATCTAATTCAATAAGTGATTCACCTACTTTACATGTCAAACATCTTATATATAGTAAGTACACAAACTCATTAAATTTAAAAAACCTAAAATGAAAAACCTTAATTGTGAAGTGGTAGAGGAAGTTAGACCCTAAGGTGAAATTTTGCAGGAAGAAGCAAGGGTTTAAGGTAAGTATTGATGATTTTTTTTTTGAATTTTTATTAAATTTAAATAAGAATAGAGACCGTAAAAAATTTTACTAGTAAAACCAATAGTAATTTTTTTTATTATATAGGGTTTTTAAATTTTTAATTAATTAATTAATTATTTATTTATTTTATTTTATTTTTATTTATTTTTTGAATTGTGAATAAATCTATTAGAAATTGTAAAAAAAATTGAACAGTAAAATTTAAAAATTTTGTTATCCAGGGTTTTGAGTGAATCACCATACCTTTCAAATTTTAATCTTTTTGTGGTTCCAAAATATTTTGCTGCTCCACAATGCTCTGAGTACATCTCTCTTGTAAATGATTTCTCTTTTAATTAAACCCTAATAGAAATTGTAAATAAAATTATTAGTAAAATAGACAATAAAATTTAAAGGTTTTACTATGCAAGGTTTTGAGTCAGTCACCATACCTTTCAACTTATAATCTTCTGTATAGTTCTAATGCTCCAAAGTGTTCTATTGCAGAATAATGCTTCTCGTATGTATATTTTGCAAATCACTCCATTGAGATTTTGGGAAAAATAATGAAATAGTGAATAACTTTTTACTATTTAAAAGCTTTTATGAAATCAGATTTCGAAAAATCAATTGCCACTAGTTTTTGAATTTTAAAAAATAAGAAAAAAAACTCGTGTTTTTTTTTTCAATTTATCTGAACATCTATTTGTTTGATAGTCAAGTGCACCAAGGCATTTATAAGAAAAGTTCACCAACATTTTCGGGGTGCCAATTTTTTAAAACGCATCGACATGATACAATTTGATTTTTAGAAATCACGAAACAATGTGATTACTTCTTTTAATGCGACAGTGCGGTTTGTATTTAAAAGCATCGATGTTGTAATTTTTATAAGAGCACCGATATGGTCGAATTCATTTTTATTTTCTAAAATCCGGAAACATAAGCGTATCGGTGTTGTTTTTATTTGAAACTCATAGGTGCATTTTTGTACAAGAGCATTGATATGATAACATTTTTATTTATTTATTTATTTTATTTTATTTATTTATTTTTTATTTTTATTTATTTATTTTTTATTTTATTTTTTTTATTTTTTTATTTTATTTTTTATTTTTTTTCAGAATGTTAGAAATAGGTGTGAGTATTATTTGAATGCTCCAGTGTTGGTATATTAAAACTCATTGGTGCAATTTGTTCTGATAAGCACACCGACCAAGTTTAAAAGCTATCTGAAATTTTATTTTCACATAAAATGGCATATTAATCCCAAATTATTCTTTAAGACACATCCACATGAATTACAGTTGTTCCTAGTATACATTTTCCGCTTAAAGTCATCATATTCTTGAAAAATGGTTTGAAAACTATATTGAAATTCAAATTGTAGTTATATGATTCTCAACATTAATTTTAGATATGCACACAAAATTTTATTTATGTTTAGAGACAAAATCTCAATAATATAAATGGCCAATTCTTCAAATTCCAGCTCATTCCATATTGTTGATCAAATTCCTTTACAGAGTTCTCCCTTTCCATCTCCAATAAGTTCATATTTTATTTATATTTTGATTATCTAATTGAATTTACTTTTTTTAATCCATGTCAATTTGAATAAAAATATATCTAAATTTGCAAGATCTTGATTTAGAATCAAGTTCATATGTAAAAAACATTCTTCCATTTCAAAAAATTCGGAAGCTCTTATCAGGAGCAACATATCACAAGCATTTGGTAGATGAAAATGGACAACTCCTTTGCCCCTGCCAATTAGAACATGACATTTTCTAGCCGTAATCCTGGATCAACGATGATTATAATTATTTGGTATAGTGTAATTTCAACAAACTAATTACATTGACGTGCTTGCTAATATCGTTGATATTATACTAATGGTGTTTAATGAAGAATAAAAATTCATATTTTCCACAGTATTAAAAAAACTTCATCGACGTTTCGAATCCCAAAGCAGATCCATCTTCAGGACAGATGTGAATGAGAGCTTGAGAGGAGAACATACCAAGATAAATAGTGAAAGAAAAACCTACAAAGACTAAGAGAGCCGACCATTCAATTAATGAATAGTTATTATTAATTTATTAATCAATTAACTATTAATTAATGAATTAATATTTATTATTAATTTTATTAATTAATTATCAACAATTATTATTAATAATTAATTAATAGTTTTTTTTTTTCCACAGAAAAAACCATAACTTCCATTATATGTAAATAAAAGTTGCATGTTGTATATGAAATTTAGCATATTCATATAAGCTAGGGAGTTGTGATGATAAAACAAAAAATAAATACAATCTATAATATAGTCCATGATAGATAGTTTTGGTTGTTAAGTAGCACTAAACAATAACAATATAAATGTACATAACAGTCTATAGTAAAAAATCTGCATAAATAGCCAAAATAAACCAGTAGTTGTTGTTCAGATGATGTACTGTGTATCACCCAGCCCTTTGATTTGGTTCAAAGGGTCAGTGGAAATACTAATAATATATGTGTTCATTCTGCTCCTGTATCTCCATTTGGTCTCTCAATAGGTGCGCCGCCTCCTAGGATAGGAGATCGGAAACCACATTCCTTTCCTTGTAATATGTTGACATGAGATAAGATCAAAATGGGTTTTGAGTTGTAGGACATCATCCAAAATGTTCTGTAGTGTGTGCGCGTGGCATGTTGAGCACAGGTTGAACCAATCAATGATAATTTTGGAGTCGTAGAAGATCTAGAGTTTGATGCAATTTTTTGTGATGAAAAATTATAGAAGAGCAAGGAGGCAGGATAGTTCCACAAAATTATTCATGCCACGAATGAGACCAATGTTGACTTTGTAGTAGTATTGTATAGATAGGTGAAGAATGAAGCCACCCCCACAACCATCATGTTGTTCTGATCCATCAAAATATGCCCAAGGGTAGGAGTGATCAATGATCTTAGGTGTGATAGTCTGGGGGATAGGTGGTGGAGGATCATCCAGGATGAACTGATAGATTGATATGATATGTGCAACAGAGGTGATCCAGGTGGGTGGGATGTTTTGAAAGATGGCACGGTTGTGTGCAATCCAAATACCCCAGCAGAATAATGAGGGGAGATTGCGGAGCTTGTGAGGATTAGATGAAAGCCACCAGGAATCCCAGGCAATAGGAACAATCGGTTCTATGTGTCCTCAGAGGCCGAGGCACAGAGTGTACATCTGTTCGGCCCAACGTGTAAACTCATTTGTAGATTGGCCCCAGTGGAAATTTTCTCGGTCAGAATCATAAGAAGTCTAGCTTTAGCAGGGATTTGTGTTGAGATTCAACAAGATGATGAGCTTAGTGAAAATTAAGCACCTTCACTAAGTGGGGCCCGCAAGCTATTTTTAGGTGTATGTATATTTTTAGAATGGTGAGCATATTCTAAAGTTAGCAGTATGCTGATTCTAGATGGTTGAGTAAATTCTATCTTTGGATGAATTTCTATTTTTATAAGATTGGGCGAAGTCTATTTATAGATCGTTAATCTAAAAATAGATGCATGTCGATTATTATTAACCCTTAATAAATAATCAAACTCTAAATATCAACTTATTCTCTTGGAGCACTTTATCTCAGTGAACAGGTGTGGCACATCAGTGGGCTGAAGGAATTATGCAATTCCTAGGGTGGTTGGTGACTCATGCATGGAGGACTCATTATAACTGATAGTGGCAATTTGTGGCAGAGTTGGAAGAGTAGTTATGCGAGTTGTTATTTAGTTTAACTCAATTAAGTGAGTTAAACTCAGTTGTGCTAGTTGTATCTAGTTCTAACGAAAGATACACTAGTGAGAGTTCAGTGAATTAATTATTTAATAATTCACAACTAGACACTCACTTGCAACTGAACAAATACAACAGTTAACTACTTGCATGTCAGTTCTAGTGGAGACCCAGTGGAGAGAGAGGTGAAAGGGTGAGATGGGCTATATGTTGTGACTATAATGATGCATTCAATGCATCTACATAGACATTGGAGTTTCCAATGAGGATTGCATAGTCAAGGCAAGGCAATATCAAATTCATTTAGGGATCTTCTTCAACAGGGATTGCGCAGTGGAGGCAGACTGTCAGGAGGAAAGAAATTGGTGCATAGATATGCAAATTTCTGCATGACAGTGTGTGACAATTGTTGATTGCACTGAGAGCTTGATGTACTAATCTTTGTATGAGATTGTTACATGTTCCATTGATATACATAATATATGATAGTTGGGGTTTTTAGCTTTAAGCTTTCCCGGTAAAACATTCTTGTTATGTGCGATTGATTTGCTTCATATGTGTTTTGCAATTGGCGATTTAATTTCCACAAAGAATTAAGTGGAAGGATTCTGTATTTAACATAAGATTAATCTGTTAGATCAGGAGAGTTCAGTAATATACATGCATCTTGTATAATTTATACATGGTATTGGAGCAGTGTTGATCACTGGAGATTGCAATATTGAAGCGGTGTTGAGTTTTGTGCTGGTGGACAATTCGAATTTGCTGCAAGAATTTCTTGGTGCGACAGTTGAGTAAACATTTAAATGGCTTTCAATGGGTTGTGGTTGGAGTATTCACTTGAGGGTAGCTCCAACTACATAGCCTGGAAGGACAGGATGGAGGTGGTGCTTGAATATAATGGTCTGAAGGAGTTCATCAATAGCAATGTTCCTAAGCCCACTTCGGTGGATGTTGCAGTACTTGACGCCTGGCAAAAGAAAGTAGCAAAGACAAGAAGAATTTTGTTGGAAGGTGTGAAGGACCATATTGTGTCAAGCCTTCACAGGAAATACACTCCATTTGCAATGTGAAAGGCTTTGACAGAGCTTTTCCAAAGCAGTAGTGACCATAGGAAGTTGGCACTGAAAGATAAGCTCAAAAAAATCAAATGGAGAAGGGCGACAATATTCCAAAATATATCACGAAGTTTATCCAATGTAGGGATGAGCTAGGGAGTGTGGGAATCAAAGTTGCGGATGATGACTTAGTGAGCTTGTCTCTCTTTGGGATTCCGAAGCGTTGGCACCGTTATCAAGACTCTGTCAATGGATAGGAGAAACTTCCGGATTGGGAGAGACTTTGGTCGGATCTAGTGTAGGAGGAGATAAGGCGAAGTACCAGGGATGGCTCTTCATCAAAGAATGATGATGAAGAGAATTGTGCTTTGGCTGCCAAATAAAGGAAAGGGAAGGGGAATAAATCCCATCCAAAATCCGAGGCTAAAGGCAAGAATCTGGACTTGTTCAAGGTGAAGTGTTTTCACTGTCACGAACATGGGCATCTCGCCACTAATGGCCCACAGAAAAAGAAGAACAAGAAGGTTGTTGGAGCTACAGCTGGCGAGGCCCTTGCCTTGCAATTTGAACTTTGTTTCTCCTTGATCGCATGCTTAGTTTAAAGCGCAATGGGATCGGTGTGGTATCTTGATAGTGGTGCTTCCTTCCACATGATGGGAGACAAGGAGTTGTTTAGTGACTTGGAGGAGAAAGATCTCCAAATGCATATAGAGATGGGCGACGATGGTAGATACAATACCACTGACATTGGAACCATTACCTTTGAGAGGGAGTCTGGTAAACCATCTCTGATGAAAGATGTTATACATGTTTCAGGTCTGAATAAGAACTTGGTCTCGGTTGCGATGTTGGAGGACAGAGGCTATGACGTTGTTTTCAGCGAGGGAAAAGCTTCCCTGTGACATAAAACAATGGGTCAAACCAAAAGGATAGGGATTCAAGTTAAGAATCTCTACAAGCTAGAGGTAGATGGTTGTGTTGTAATGATGGGCAAAGCAGAAGAAGTGGTGAGTCGCGATGAGGGCGAATTATGGCACAAGATATTGGGTCATCTTCACCATGGCGCCTTGAAGGTTTTGCAGCAGATTTCTACTAGAATTCCCAAGGGTACTCTTGCATAGTCAGATCAGTGCAAGGGATGTACTATGGGTAAGTTTGTGAAGACCACCTTTCATGAGAAGGAGAACCGTGCTTCGGTGATCCTAGAGAGAATTCACACAGACGTGTGTGGACCTTTCTCGGTTGCTTCAACAAAAAAACACAGGTATTATGTTATATTTGTTGATGACTATTCTCGTAGATGCTCGATATACTTCATGCAGAAGAAGAATAAAACATTCTCAAAGTTCTGTGTGTTTAAAGCATTGGTGGAGGAGTGGGGGAAGCAAGTGAAGGCTCTGTCGAGCGATAATGGTGGTGAATATATCTCGAACGAATTCAAAAACTTCTGTAGAAAAGAAGGAATTCTAAGAGATCTCATAGCGCCTCATAACCCACAATAGAATGGGGTCGTGGAGAGGAAGAATAGAACGATCATGGGTGCTGCAGGAGCTATGCTGCATGGCCAAGGCCTACCGATGCACTTGTGGGCAGAAGCATGCAACACTGCGGTTTATGTGCAAAACCATTGTCCTCATAGAGTACTTGGGATGAGTACACCTGAAGAAGATTTTATTGGTAAGAAGCCGGATATTTCTCATTTAAATATTTTTGGCTCATTTGTTTACATTCATGTGACCAAGGACGCCAGGAAGAAGCTAGAGCCAATTGCAGAAGTTGGGAAATTTGTGGGGTACACAGAAACGCCCCATAATTATCGTGTGTATTTTCCAAACAGTTGGATGACTGTGGTGCGACGGGATATAAAATTAAATGAGGAGAAAGCCATGAAGTTGTCGCTTGAGAGGGAGCTACACTTGCATGCAGAGGAGGAACTTTTTGTTCCCAAAGATGAGCCTCAAGATTTGGATCAGCCACATGAGGAGGATCATGGAGTGGAGGAGTCCACTCACGCAAAGCCAAACATTAGAACGGGCAGAAGGCATACCACAGAAGCTGAGAGGCTGAAGCTTGATGCGGCACACAATGTAGGAGTCCCTACTTCACAGTGCAGACAGAGACATTCACCTGACTGATTCACTCGATACATGGCTCTCATGAGAAAGTGTATCGTGACAGAGCCATCTTCCTTTGAGGAAGCATCGCAGGAGCCCACATGGGTAGATGCCATGGTGGAGGAGTATGACTCCATTGTCAGAAACAATGCTTGGGAGATTGTTCCAAGGTAGGTTGGTAAATCAGTGGTAGTTTCAAGATGGTTCTACAAGGTAAAGCAAACTATTGATGGGAGTGTTGAGAAGTATAAGGCAAGATTTGTTGCCCGGGGTTTCTCATAGATCAAGGGGATTGATTATGAAGAAACCTTTGCACCTGTCGCACGGTATTCTTCCATAAGGACCATCCTTACTCTCTCAGCGCAGATGGGTTGGCACATTCATCAAATGGATGTGAAGATTGCATTCCTTAATGGGATCATTGAGGAATAAGTGTACATTGAGCAGCCTGAAGGATTTGAGATCTTCAGGAGTGAGTCACATGTGTGCAGATTCAAAAGAGTGTTGTATGGGCTGAAGTAAGCACCCCATGCTTGGTACACACGGATCGACGGCTATTTCACTAGACTTGGCTTCACCAAGAGTGAGGTGGATGAAAACCTATACCAAATTGTGGTGGAGGGTAAGATTTTAATCATTGTTCTTTATGTTGATGATTTAATACTAACGGGTGATAAGTAGTTGATACACTCATGCAAGGAGGATCCTGCAAAGGAGTTTGAGATGAAGGATTTGGACCTCCTTCATTATTTCCTTGGATTGGAAATATGGCAGCGAGAAGGTGAAATATTTGTGTCTCAAGGCAAGTATGCTCGGGAGATACTTGGTAAGTTTCACATGCAGGACTGCAAGCCCATGGATACTCCTCTTCCAGGAAATTGGAGGAAAGAGGATGCTACATTAGCAGAGGTAGTGGAAGCTACTGTCTATCGATAGTTGGTGGGTTCGCTCATGTATTTAGTTAAAACAAGATCGGACATATGCTATGCAGTGAACCAACTTAGTCAATCGATGGTTAAGCCTACCAAGATCTTTTGGAAGGCATGCAAACATGTCCTGAGATATCTCAGGGGCACATCTGAGTATGAATTATGGTACAGACAGACGGATGAGGTGAAGTTACATGGCTTCACAGATGCAAATTGAGCAGGAAGTCCAATAGAACAAAAGAGCACATTAGGAGGGGTTTTAAATATTGGATCTACAATGTTTTCTTAGTACAACAAGAAACAAATATCCGTGGCACTCAGTTCAGTGGAAGCTGAATACAAGAAACAAGTCAAGTTGCATGTGAGGCTATCTGGATGAGGAAGATCTTGGTCAGTTTGTTCGGTTCTCATTTAGATCCTACAGTGATACATGGTGATAATCAGAGTTGCATTAAACTCTCGATTAATCCTGTGTTTCATGATATATCTAAGCATATAGATATCCGGTATCATCATATCAAAGTTTGTGTGCAATGAAAGATCATGTTGCTTCAGTACATTCCTATGGAAGATCAGGATGCAGATATTCTGACGAAGGTGCTCACCAGGAGCAAATTCGAATACCATAGAGATAGGATCGGGGTGAAGGATAATCCCTATCTTGTTGAGAGGGAGTGTTGAGATTCAACAAGATGATGAGCTTAGTGAAAATTAAGCACCTTCACTATGTGGGGCCCGCAAGATATTTTTAGGTGTATGTCTATTTTTATAATGGTGAGCATATTCTAGATGGTTGAGAAAATTCTATCTTTGGATGAATTTCTTTTTTTAGAAGATTGGGTGAATTCTATTTATAGATCGCTAATCTAAAAATAGATGCATGTCGATTATTATTAGCCCTTAATAATAATCAAACTCTAAATATCAACTTATTCTCTTGGAGCACATTGTTTCAGTGAACAGGTGCGGCACATCAGTGAGCTGAAGGAATTACGCAATTCCTAGGGTGGTTGGTGACTCGTGCATGGAGGACTCAGTTATAACTAATAGTGGCAAGTCGTGACAGAGTTGGAAGAGTAGTTATGTGAGTTGTTATTTAGTTTAACTCAGTTAAGTGAGTTAAACTCAGTTGTGCTAGTTGTATATAGTTCTAACTAAAGATACACTAGTGAGAGTTCAATGAATTAATTATTTAATTAATTCACAACTAGAAACTCACTTGCAACTAAAAAAATACATCAGTTAACTACTTGCATGTCAGTTCTAGTGGAGACCCAGTGGAGAGATAGGTGAAAGGGTGAGATGGACTATCTGTTGTGACTATAGTGATGCATTCAATGCATCTACACAGACATTGGAGTTTCCAATGAGGATTTCAGTCAAGATCAAATTCATTCAAGGATATTCTTCAGCAGGGATTTCACAATGGAGGCAGGCTGTCAGGAGGCAAGAAATTGGTGCATAGATATGCAAATTTCTGCATGACAGTGTGTGACGATTGTTGATTGTACTGAGAGCTTGATGTACTAAGCTTTGTATGATACTGTTACAT
The DNA here is from genome assembly GCA_034641835.2 of Pinus albicaulis. Lineage (NCBI taxonomy): Eukaryota > Viridiplantae > Streptophyta > Pinopsida > Pinales > Pinaceae > Pinus > Pinus albicaulis. The sequence goes on along the minus strand of JAXQQM020058717.1, from coordinate 26,646 downwards.
GTTCCATTGATATACATAATATATAAAAGTTGGGGTTTTTAACTTTAAGCTTTCCCAGTAAAATGTTCTTGTTATGTGTGATTGATTTGCTTCATATGTGTTTTGCAATTGGCGATTTAATTTCCGCCAAGAATTAAGTGGAAGTATTATGTATTTAACATAAGATTAATTTGTTAGATCAGGAGAGTCCAGTAATATACATGCATCTTGTATAATTTCTACAATTTGAGCTTCCAAAGGGTGCGCCACCAATGGTATGGTATAGGATCAATGGTCGATGGGGACTATATATGTGTAGATAACCATCTTTTAGAGAGTATCTTCCATGCTTGGAGATGATCCATATAATTTTATCCTCTCTGTCAGAGATTATGATATGTGTTTCAAATAATGCATTCAGGTAGAGAGTCTAGGCCTCTGCCCATTGTGGGTGTAAGTGAAGAGTGTGATGATTCAACCAAGCTTGGGAGAAGATGGTGGTGTGATCCCCGTCTACAATTTGATGAAGAGTGTATATACCAGCTTTATTAAGTGAGTCAATGAGAGCAGGTGGGAGGACATGGTCATTTCCACACCCCGACCAAGGATCACATCTGATACGAACCTTCGTGCCAGATCCCACTTTCCAAGCCATTCCATTACTGATGTGAACAATGGATCCCAGAATGGCCCTCCAAATAGTGGATATGTTTGATCCGTGAGCAGGAATATGTCGGATCCAATCAAGTGGGCTACGAGGGTGAATATATTTTTGGGTGACCACCCTGGTCCATAGATTGTACTTAGTAAGGATTCGCCACCCAAGCTTTGCAGCAAGTTCCTGTGAAAATGTGGGGAGGTCTTAATTTTAAATAAATAATTATAAATTATAAACAATGAAATTATTAATATGAATTAATAATTATTAATATTCACTATAACCGCTATTAAAAAATTTTAGATGGATTATTTGAACATATTTGAAATATTAATTAATAATATTATTTTTATTAATTTGGAAAGAATAAATGTAGAATAAAAATTAATTATTCATTTATTGTTTTAAAATTAAAAGTAAAATAAAAATAAAAAATTCTTAGAAATTTAAATTAAAATTCGTAGAACTCAAAATTTTTAATAATAATAATAACTATTATTATTATTATTAAAACTAATTAATTATTTAGTATGGTAAAACTTCTTATAAGATGATTAATTATTATTATTATTATGAAATTATTAATGATTATTATTAATATGAGATTATTAATATGTCATTATAATAAGTATTAATAGTAATTTAGGAATAAATATTAATAATATTAATTGTTAATTCATCAGGACATACTAATAACATTATATTATTTTATTTTTTAATTAATAAATTAATTGAATGATCGACTCTCTTAGTCTTTGTAGGTTTTTATTTCATTATTTATCTTGGTATGTTCTCCTCTCAAGCTTTCACTATTTATCTTGGTTTGTTGGTTTGATTTCATCAAAAAATTCAGAAATTGAAGCCATCAACAAATTAATTCTTTACAATATGGAAGTGACACAACCGTGGGTGGCATTGTACGAACATAAGACGAGGAAATGGGACAGTGACATGAAAGAATTCAAATGGTTAAATGGTAGAAGTGTTCCTTATCTTGATCATTTAAAATAAAACATGCCAATGACATGCCCTAACAGCTGGGTTGTTGATTAAGTTAGAGAGAAATACGACACATATGGTCGTTACCCACGTGTTGAAGAGGATGCACTAAACATAGGGATTTGATGCAACAACTCGGTAATTATAATATCTTTTTGTACAATTTTAATGGTGGGAACATGAGGATGATATTTTAAAATTTTGATTTAAAACTTTATTGACACCTTACTAACACAAATTTTTATTTTTGAATAAAAATATTCTAAACCTGTCCCTTCCACAATACTCTTAACACCATGTGATCACGGGCCTAAAACCGTGGGTTAAGCTTCCTTGTTTAAATGCATTTGACTTTCTGGTTTTACGGTTTGAGTGTCATTTCGACTTTCGTCGAAAGGGTTTGAGAGGAAATGTTGAGTAGGGGTTTCGACCCTGTGGTTGCTTGCAACTCTGGCTAGTTTTTTGACTGTGTGTGTCGAATTTGGCTTCTCCTCTGTGGAGCATCTGTCCTCATGAAGAACACCTCGGTAACACTGGAACTTATTTTCTCGTTATTCTTCTACCTCTATCCTCCGTTTTTAATAATTTGACTATGGTTTTAAAACCTATCTTCTGTGCATTCAACATGTGCTAATCTCATTCCTGGGCGGCTCAGCTTCTATTTATCAAAGGTAACTTCACGTTCTGGTTCTTATTATTTGTTTTCATTTTTTCCTTACTAACCTTCAAGTGCCTTAGCTAGCAGGTGACGACCTCCTCGACTTCACTGAAATTGATTTCCATTTGTGTTTGCGTTGATACTTCATCCTTAGTTCGTTGGGTTTTGCTACTTTAGGTAAGCCATCTGGCAATGTTATTCTTTGTCCCTTATTTGATTTTCTCTGTCTCAATTAAATATTTCCACTCTAAATTTCTGGGTATTCTTCTGTGGAATGCAGGTGTCAAACCTAGTGCGCCCTCCTTCTGTCTCCATGGTCCAAGTCTTCCCTGTACAACAGGGTAGGGCCTTTCCCTTGTATTCTTATGTTTTTTTAGTATTAGGATTAACAAACCCAAAGAGGGTTCTAAGGCATCTAGTTGTCGAGTAGTTCTGTTCTTTGCTTTGTTAATGGCTTACTTCATAACAGGCTAAAACCCTAGCCGGTGTACTTGTCGTGATTTGGTGTGCTTACAGTTTTGGAAGCAGGGTATAAACCCTAGCTAATTAAAAATTTGTATATTTTGTAAAACCCTTACTGGGTTTTTTATTCAATGTTGTTTTGAATTAGTTTAAATTATTCCTGATGCTATTTCCCAGTTCGAATTGTTATCGCAGACTTTGAAGAATGAAAAACTAATATCAAATTATTTGTAAGGTGTACATGTGATTCTGTTTCCAATATATTGTTCTTGATTGACTCAATTTGACTTCATCCTGTTTGAAATTTTGGGTTCTGTAGCTTCGTTTACTTGTCACTAAAAAAAAACTCATAGCACATTTTGATATTCAGATTAGCCTCAAAATATAGAAAAGTCACTTTTATTTGAAAGAGAAACTTGAACAATGTATTTTGTTCACACACACACACAGATTAAATCTTCTAACCCTTCTTCTCCCTACAGATGGCAGACCCTCATTTGGTGGGTTTTGGGTTGGTTTATACCTTTCCTGAATCCCCCCTGTAGTTGAGAAACTTCCATTCAGTTTCAGAATTGTTTATCAAAACTAATCTTAACACTTGAACTAATTTAACCTAATTATTCCGTAACTGAAAATTACAATGGCTCTGTTAGCCTAATTTAAATTTTTAAAACAAAAAGACTAAATCAAAATTTATTTCTTCCCAGTAGAAAGTAACTTGTTCCAGTAGTAGCTTTTCAGTTGGATGCTCCTGCATCAGGTTCATGGGGTAAATTAAACTCATGGCTCCTGTCCATGAGCTCTTCAATAGAGTACCCGATGCTTTAAATTTGTGAAGCGTCCAACCAAGAACAGTCCTCAATAGGTGGTTCTTCCACTTTACCAGATACTACAAATATTATTTTCTTCGTGTCTTCCTGGCTACCTGCGTGTCCAAAATCTGTTCAATTTCCAAAGGTTGTGCCAAAGGCATCTGCTTAATCCATGGTTCCTCCTCATCTTGGGTATCTCGTGTTCATCTTTCCGAACTATCTTCCACATCAAAAACAACGTATGGATACAGATTTGCCACGTTAAAAATTGGCGAGATTCCTACACCCGGAGGTAACTGCAACTTTTAAGCGTTTGCAAAAAACTTCTGAAGGATTTTGCAAGGCCCGATATTTTTCATCTTCAATTTGTTGTACTCCCCTTTAGGAAACCTCTCCTTGCATAAGTGTGCTAATACCAGGTCTCCTACCTCGAACTGTACCTCCTATCTTTTCAAATCTTCTTTCTTTTTATATTTTTGGTTGTTGTCTTGTAACTTCTGTTTGACCTGTTCATGCAGATCGCTGATTTCATTTGCGAAATATTCCCCATCAGCACTCCTGCGCTCCAACTTACCCAAATCCCGCAACTCAAATATTCCACGTGGGTGCATTCCATATAGGATTTGGAAAGGGCTTTTTCCTATACTTATGTTGGACAAGTCATTGTAGGCAAATTCCGCCTATGCAAGGACACGATCCCACTGCCTAGAATTTTCACCAACCAGACTCCTTAGCATATTTCCCAGGCTCCTGTTTACAACTTCAGTTTTCCCATCTGACTGTGGGTGATAAGCCGAACTGAAGTTTAGTTTTGTGTCTAACTTCTTCCATAATGTTTGCCATAAATGTCCTGTGAACTTCACATCCCTGTCCAAGATGATGGATTTCGGCAGACCATGTAATCTGACTGTCTTTGAAAATAACAAGTGTGCTACATGCATGGCATCGCTTGTCTTCCTGCATGGAATGAAATATGCCATCTTGGTGAAAGGATCCACCACCACCATGATGGAATTGTAACCCCACTGTGTGCTCGGTAGGCCTAAGACAAAGTCCAAACTGACTGAGTCCCAAGGTCTGTTTGGAATGGGTAAGGGTGTATACAGCCCTGCATTCTGGCTGTGTCCCTTTGCATGTTGACAAACCTTACACCTGGTGACAAACCTCTGTACATCTCTTCTCATTCTCAGCCAAAAATATAAGTGGCTCAGTTGATCTAAAGTCTTATCTACGCCAAAGTGTCCAGCCAAACCTCCACTTTTATTTTCCTGAATCAAGTTCTCCTGCATGGAATTACACTCCGAAACACACAACTATCCTCCTTTGAACAACAACCCCTCCTGCATGTTATATTCAAACCATGGGCTATTGTCTCTCAACAGTGGATTTTCGCAAGCTTCATAAGTTTCCTTAAAATCTGCATCCATCTTATACAAGTCCTTAAGATGCTCGAATCCCAACACTTGTACTGTGTTTTCTTGCAATATCAAACTTCTCTTTCTTAACACATCTGCCACCTTGTTGGCTTGACCACTAATGTGCTTTAAAACAAATGTAAAATTCTGTAAGTACTCCACCCATTTCGCATGCTTATGATTTATCTTTTGCTTCTGCATAATATACTGCAGCACGGAATTGTTTGAAAACAAGACAAATTCATTAGCCAACAAATAATGTCTCCAATGCTTAAATGCTTGGACGACTACATAAAACTCCTTGTCATAAGATGTATACTTTTTCCTGCTCTCATTTAACATCTTGCTGAAGTATGCTACTGGCTTATCTTCTTGGCTAAGAACTGCACCAATGCCCTATTCCATTGGCATCACAACGAACTTGGAAAATTTTGTTGAAGTCTGGTAGTTTTAGGATTGGTTTTTCAGTGATCTTATTCTTCAAAAGCTGAAAAATCCTTTCAACCGATTCTGTCCAATGAAAAGGCTGAATTGCCTTCTTAATGATATCTACCATAGGTGCACAAATACCACTGAAATTCTTATTAAACTTCTGATAAAAAATTTCCAGTCCATGAAAAATTTGTACGTCAAATAGACTTTTGGGAGATGGCCAACCTACCATGGCTGCAATATTTTCTGGGTCCATCTTCAATTCATTTTTAGAAATTACAAATCCTAAATAAATCAATTCTTTCTTGAAAAAAGAACATTTTTTAAGATTTATCAGCAATTTATTTTGTTGCAATTTTTCCAGCATATACCTGACATGCCGAAAATGTTCCTCCTTAGTCTTGATGAAAATGAGTATATCATCCAGATATACGGTCACGAATTTTCCAATGAATTCTTTTAACATCTCATTCATCAAACACATGAATGTGTTGGGAGCATTTCTCAATCCAAATGGCATGACCAACCATTCATACAAGCATTCATTGGTCTTGAAAGTCGTCTTCCACTCGTCACCTTCTCTAATCTTGATTTGGTGATAGCCGATTTTCAGATCTATTTTTGAAAAGTACGCTGCTCCACTCAAACAATCCATCATATCGTCCATCTGAGGTAAATGAAACCTATACCTGATGGCGACCTTGTTTATCGCCTTGGAATCGGTGCACATTTGCCATTCACCTCCTTTCCTAGGAGCTAAAACAGCCGGAACAACACAAGGGCTCAAACTCTTTCGAAGCAACCCTTTCTCCAACAACTCTTGTACTTGTTTTCTGATCTCCTAATTATCCTTTGGACTCATCTGCTAAGCAGCCTTGTTTGGAAAAATGGCTCCTGGAATGAAATCAATATGGTGACTAATGCTCCGCTTTGGTGATAATTTATCTGGTAGGTCATCTACCACAATGTCGCTAAATTCTTGTAGCGTGTCCTGTACCTCCACACATAAATCGATAATTTCAGTATGCAGCAATACTACCCTTGGTCTCCGTACAACTGCATAGTTTACTTCATTTTCCCCAATTTGTCGCAGAAACTCCTTTCTGCCTATCATCAATGTTTTAGTCCCGATGGTTTCTGCAACATTTTCCTCCTTCATGGGAACAAGTGTATGCTTTATCCCATCCTTAACAAACTTGTAACAATTCTTTTCCCCATCATGGACGAACTTTCTGTCATATTGCCATGGTATGCCTAGTAGAATATGGCACATGTCCATGGGCATGATATCATAAGTCACCCTGTCCTTGTATTTTCCAATGTGAAACTCAACCTCACACTTCTCATCAACCAGCAGTTTTTTCCCTTTTTGCAGCCAAGACACCTTGTATGGAGTTGGGTGCTTTAGCTTCTTCAAGCCCAATTTTTCTACCATCTCAGTGGCTACCAGGTTATCAGTGCTCCTGCTATCTATAATTAGTTTGCAACATTTTCCATGCAACTTGCACACCGTTCGAAACAATGCTTTTCGTTGCGTCATGTCAGTCACTTCCTTAGCTGGTTTCAGAAAAACCTTGTTCAACACCAAGGCCTCACCTGTTTTAGGCACGTTCTCCACCTCCTGTGGCAATGCCTATGCTACGTCGGGTTGAGCAACATATGCTCCCCGTTGTCCAGCCTGCTCACCTTCAGGACATTCAAAAGACCTGTGCCCCCATTTGTGACACTTGTAACACTGGTTGGAATTTCCTCTGCCTCTGCCATTACCTCTTCCATGCTGGTATGGCCTTCCACCTCTGGTGCTACCTTCTCTCTCAGTCTATCCCGAAGTCTTTGAATTGCTGCCTTCTTCACTACTGCTGGAAGTTTCACCTCTTCCAAAGGACTGTCCCCTTCCTCTGCCGAAACCACGTCCTCTCTTTGCGTTTTTCTTCCTGGTAATCTTTTCTTCCACCTTAAAATAACATTGATATGCCTCCTCTACAGTTTTAGTGGAAATAATGTTGATCTTGTCTAGGATTTCCATCCATATACCATTCAAAAATCTTTCTCTCTTCTCAGGGGTATCTTCGACATACCCAGCCCTCAAGTTCACTTTATAGAACTCTTCTGTGTAATCCTTTACAATCATCATTCTCTGTCTCAGATTTTTCACCTGTTTGTAAAGTGAAATTTGGTAGTCTTTAGGTAGAAATTTTCTTTTCATTTTTGCAATCATCCTGTCCCATTTCTTGATCAAGGGCTTGTTCAATCTCCTTTCTGCCTACACACTGTCCCACCATAGTGCTGCATGTTCTTTCAACTTGGTAACAACAAACCTAATTTTCCTATCCTCAATAACTTCCTCATACTCAAAGTATTTGTCTAACTCACTTATCTAGTCCAAAAATGCTTCTGTGGACAGGTTGCCATCATAATTAGAAATTTCTGGTCTTGGTTTTCTACTAGCCATCAAAATTGATTTCAATTGTTTGATCTCTGGTGTCTCGTCTTTTGACCCATCTGTCAACGCCATTGTTTTACCCTCACTGCCATATCCACCTTCAGGATCCCTACGCATTCCTGCTACCACTACTGCCAAGCGTGCTGACAAAGTTCTGATTTCTTCTCGCAGTCCTTCATCTACTTCTCCCCTTGCAGCTCTTCCCTGACCTCTTCATCCTACCTCCATTTTCACTCAGGAAGAGAAACTGCTCTGATACCACAATTGGTGGGAACACGAGGATGATATTTTGAAACTTTGATTTAAAATTTTATTGACACTTTACTAACACAAATTTTTATTTTTAAACAAAAATATTCTAAAAATATTCTAAACCTGTTTTAGGGTTTGAGTGTCATTTCAAATTTCGTCGCAAGGTTTTGAGAGGAAATGTTGAGCAGGGGTTTCGTCCTTTTGGCCGCCTGCAACTCTGGCTAGTTGTTTGACTGTATGTGTCGAATTTGGCTTCTCCTCTGTGGAGCGTCCGTCCTCACGAAGAACATGTATTCTGCTCGGTAACACTGGAACTTCTTTTCACGTTATTCTTCTACCTCTGTCATCCGTTCTCAATAATTTGACTGTGGTTTTAAAAATTTTCTTCTGTGCATTCAAAAGGTGCTAATCTCATTCCTGGGTGGCTCAACTTCTATTTCTTAAAGGTAACTTCGCATTCTGGTTCTTATTATTTGTTTTCGCTTTTTCCTTACTAAAATTCTGGTGCCTTGGCTAGCAGGTGACGGCCTCCTCGACTTCACTGAAATGGATTTCTTTTTTTGTTTGTGTTGGTTCTTCGTTCTTAGTTCGTTCTGGTTTGCTACTTCAGGTAAGCCATCTGGAAATGTTCTTCTTTGTCCCTTATTCGATTTCCTCTGTCTCAATTAAATATTTCCACTCTAAATTTCTGGGTATTCTTTTGTGGAATGCAGGTATCAAACCTGGTGCGACCTCTTGCTGTCGTTGTGGTCCAAGTCTTCCCTGTACAACAGGGTAGTACCTTTCCCTTTTATTCTTGTGGTTTTTTAGTATTAGGATTAGCAAACCCCAAGAGGGTTCTGAGGCATCTAGTCGTCGAGTAGTTATGTTCTTTGCTTTGTTGATGGCTTACTTTGTAACAGGGTAAAACCATAACCGGTGTCCTTGCCGTGATTTGGTGTGCTTACAGTTTTGGAGGCAGTGTATAAACCCTAGCTAATTAACAGTTTGCATATTTTGTAAAACCCTTATTGGGTTCGTTAATCAATGTTGTTTTGAATTAGTTTAAATTATTCCTGATGCTATTTCCTAGTTCGAATTGTTATCGCAGACTTTGAATAATGAAAAACTAATATGGAATTTGTTATCAAATGCTTTTTAAGGTGTACCTGTGATTCTATTTCCAATATATTGTTCTTGTTTGACTCAATTCAACTTCGTCTTGTTTGAAATTTTGGGTTCTGTAGCTTTGCTTATTTTTTCACTAAAATAAAACTCATAGCACATTTTGATATTCAGATTAGCCTCAAAATATAGAAAATTCACTTTTATTTGAAAGAGAAATTTGAACAATGTATTTTGTTCACACACCAACCAGATTAAATCTTCCTAACTCTTCTTCTCCTACGGATAGGACCCTCATTTGGTGGGTTTTTGGGTTGGATTTATACCTTTCTCAAATCCCCCATGGTGGTTGCCATTCGGTTTTATATTATTATCAAACTAATCTTAAAAAATTAACTAATTTAACTTAATTATTACTTAAACGAAAATTGCAATGGGCATTAGCCTAATTTAACTTTTAAAACAAAAAGATTAAATCAAAAATTTAATTCTTCTAGTAGAAAGTAACCAGTTCTAGCTGTAGCTATTCAGTTTGAAGTTCCTGCATCATTTAACTTCATAATACACCTTTGAATTGTAACATATATATATTTTAAATTTTTAGTTATGTTTGGGTTATTGGACACATGACACTGTGATTTTTTCACATTTTTATAGGTGCATCTGTTCCCATCTATGTGGGCATATAGACATAATTTTATCATGGAGGATGTCGATGATGGATGCATGACACAAGACTGTGGAGTGGAAGTCAAGTTCAACCAATCTAGTCATGCTAGCCACCGCGATCAAAACCTAATGCAAGGGACGTTAGGTTACGTTGGAAAGATATAAGAGATGATTCAAGTGGACTTCTCTTCGCCCCAATATGTTATTTTTAGGTGCAAGTGGTGGGAAACCTTTGATCGGAATAATGTAAAGGAAGATCGCGATAGTGAGCTAATATATATCAACTCTAGAAATATGTGGCATGATGTTATGTCCTATATTCCTAAATATAGCCCCTTATTATGTTAGTGTAGCCCCCCTTATTGTTATTATTGTACCACTGTAACCCCCATTTTGTTATTATTGTGCCCTTAAATTATTATTGTTAGGTCGGCTAGGATTACATTGTGGCCCACTAGGATTACATTATGGCCACATGGACTCTATATATAGAAAGGAGGTTTTGTAAATTGTATCATCCAAGAATTGTTCATTTATGTAATGTATTGGAGGTTGCCCCCTCGAAGTGGCTTATTTCTAAGGCGTTCATATCTCTTTTCTTCTATTTTTGGAGCTGGTTACACAACATTTGGTATCAGAGCTTGGGATTCTAGGGTTTCGCTGCTCCAAACAGGTCATCGTGGCATTTTCGCTATAACTTTTTTTCTACGAAGTTTCAGAAGCTGAAATTTTTAGGGTGCGAAGCTGAAATCTTGAGGAAGATTGTCTAAAAATTTCAAAGCTTAGTTCGCAATATTTTCGGAGATATCATCTGTGGAAGTTAGGCCTTTTTTTAGGCTCCTAAACAAGTCATCGTGGAATTTGCGCTATAACATGTTTTCTAAGAATGTTCAGAATCTAAAATTTGTATGGTGTGAAGCTGAAATCCTGAAGAAAATTTTCAAAAAATTTCAGGGCTTGGTTCGCAATATTTTGGGAGATATGATCTGTGGAAGGTAGTGCTTTTTCAGGCTCCTGAATTTCATCTCAAAGAGGTGATCGTGGGAAAATTTCAATAACTCTCTCTCTGGGCATCGGATTGGAGTGTCGTAAAAAATTTTTGCAAGTACACGGACTACAATTTCTTGGCTATCAATTTCAGAGACGAAGGATGAAACAATGACACGTGGCAAGTCATACAAGTTCGCTCTACTGAACCAGTCCATAATTAGGTCATTGTGGGAGATTGGACACAACTTTGTCTTGGAGAATACAAATCAGGTCAGACCTGTGGCATTCGAAAGATAATTCAGAGGGCTACGTTGGTACCGAAAATAAAATATTGAAGTGCTACAATCACAAATATAATCCAATTTCAATATCGAGCTCCTCAAAAGCAAGAAAAAGGTGTGTATTTTTTTTTTTTCCGAATTGCATAAGTCTTGTTTGAAGAATCAATTTGAATTGATTCCAAGGGAAAATTGTAGAATATATATTAGTATTGGGTTCTAAAAAATTTCCCGTAAAAATAATTCAACACCCATTAAGCCTTCAGAAGGCTCTACTATGACTCATGAAGATGAAGAATTGCAACATGATCTATCAAAATTACAAGAGAAAGTGCACCAAATCTCACTCTCATGAAACAAAAAATGAAATGGAAGTTATTGAAAAGGCGTGGAAACTAATATGGATGGCGTACGAGCTAAGATGGATGGCATGGAAGGCGGCATGGAAGCTAGATGGATGACATAGAAATACAACATGGAAAACATGAAGAATGATCTAAAAACATACATCGAAGGTTTGACAAAGTTGATACAAGAAATGTTTCCTAATGGTGAAAAGATAGTAGAAGAACCTCATGATGAGAACAAAATCAATGTTAATCATGATTTGATAAACTCTAATGTTGGCGGGAAGAAACACCATATTCAAAAAATGGATATGAGGAAGTTTGATGGAAAGGATCCTGTAACATGGATACTACAGATGGAGCAATATTTTGATCTCCATAACGTGCAAAACACACACAAGGTACGCATTGCAACTTTACATTTAGAACAAAATACATTTGTATGGTATCGATGGCTTTGTTCCCGTAAAAAATTGTCACTTGGTCAATTTTTACGGAGGAAATGATAGCACATTATGAGGATACAAAGAGCAACACCTTCTTTACCCAATTGATAAATCTCAAACAAAAGGGTTTAGTGGGGCGGCACATTGAGGACTTCCAAAAATTGAATATAAGGGTAACTGATCTTACAGAGGAACACAGGATTGATCTCTTCCTAGGCACTTTAAAGGATAACATCCAACATGAAGTTCCCGTTTTGGAACCTGATTCATTGGAGAAGGCATTCGGGTTGGCAAGAAAAGTTGAATGTAAAATTATGGCGACAAGGAAGCCTACCACTCAATTCTATAAAGAAGGAAGTGTTGCTACGCCTAGATTTCCACAACCTACGAGGTTGACACCACAACAATTGGAAGAAAAAAGAGCAAAAGGGCTTTGCTACAGTTGTGATAGCAAATACACTAAAGGTCATAAGTGTGCTGAGAAGAAATTATTTTACATAGATTGTGAAGAAGAGGAAGAAAATGAACAAGAAGAGGATATACACCAGGAACCACCCCTAGAAGAGGAAGAAATGAATCCGACCATATCGTGTAATGCACTGGCAGGAATTACCACTCCTCAAACTCTCGAGATAGAAGGACATATAAAGAAGAAAAGGGTAATAGTGTTGATTGATTCAGGTAGCACCCATAATTTTATTCATTATAAGGTAGCCAAGGAATTAAATTGTTTCCTATACCCGACACCAGAATGTCAAGTGATGGTTGCAAATGGAGGAACTATAAATTGCTCTGGAAAATGCCATAATATCAAGCTAACCATGGGGGAATATGTATTGACTAGTCCAATGCTTTCCATTCCTATGGGAGGTGCGGATGTTGTACTAGGAGTACAATGGTTACAATCTTTGGGGACGGTAGCTTTTAATTTTCAAGAACTTTTCTTGAAATTTTTTTCAGAAGGAAAGGAAGTCAAATTACGGGGTATTGAAGGGAAGTCGGGAAGGATAATAAGCTCTAATGTCATGACAAAGCTTCTAAAGAAAGAACAACGAGGCGTAATTGCACAATTATGCTCACTAGAAGTTACAACATCAAAATCATCTATTTCTGCAGATCTCCAACAAGTCTTGGACAATCATTCCAAGGTGTTTGAAACTCCCAAAGGACTCCCACCTATTCGTGATCATGATCATGCTATTCATTTGATTCCGGGAAGTGTTCCTCCAAACATCGGCCTTATATATATCCTTACTTCCAAAAGAGCGAAATTGAACGTATGATTGCAGAAATGTTAGAGGCGGGTATAATTCAACCTAGTCAAAGTTCTTTCTCTGCTCCTGTAGTATTGGTACACAAGAAGGATGGATCATGGCGCATGTGTCCGGATTATAGGGAGCTCAATAAGCTCACCATTAAAGATAAATTTCCCATTCTGTGATTGATGAATTATTGGATGAATTACATGGAGCAATTTATTTTACCAAGTTGGATCTTCGTTCAGGATATCATCAAATTAGAATGAAGACTGAAGATATTCCAAAAACAAAATTTCGAACTCATGAGGGTCATTATGAATTTTTGGTCATGCCTTTTGGCCTTACCGATGCACCTTCTACATTTCAAGGGTTGATGAATTCCATTTTCAAACCCTTCCTTAGAAAATTTGTGCTAGTATTTTTTGATGATATACTAATCTACAGTAGGTCTTGGAAGGATCATGTTGAACATGTTGACAGGGTGCTCAAGCTATTGCAGGAGAAACAATTATATGCAAAAACATCAAAATGTTTCTTTGGAGTACAAGAGGTGGAATATCTGGGTCATATTATATCTCACGAGGGTGTTAAAGTAGACCCTAACAAAATTAAAGCCATTAAGGAATGGAAAGTCCCCATGACCATGAAGCAATTGCGAGGATTTCTCGGGTTAACAGGGTATTATCGCAAGTTTGTTAAGAATTATGGGAGAATAGCGGCACCTCTAACAACATTATTGAAGAAAGATGCATTTTCATGGACTCCTGAAGCAACTAAGGCCTTTGAACATCTTAAAGAGGCAATGTGCCTAGCACCGGTCTTAGCTACGCCAGACTTCACAAAAACCTTTATTGTGGAATGTAATGCCTCAGGAAATGGAATTGGTGCAGTTTTAATGCAGGAAGGAAGACCCATTGCTTTTGAAAGTCGTCCAATCAAAGGAAAGTATTTACAAAAACATATTTATGAGAAGGAAATGTTAGCAATACTACATGCACTAAAGAAATGGCGAACTTACCTAATGGGAAGACACTTCAAGGTAAAAACTGATCATGATAGTCTTAAACACTTTTTGGAACAAAGACTATCTTCGGAAGAGCAGCAAAAATGGGTCACAAAGATGTTGGGTTATGACTTTGAAATAATCTACAAAAAAGGAAAGCTTAATGTTGTTGCAGATGCACTCTCACGAAAGAATGAAGAGGTGGAAGCATTGCTTTGTGCCATTTCTATTATCCAACCAGATTGGATAACTGAAGCAAGAGATGAATGGAAGAAGGACAAAGATGTATGGACACTCATTCAAAAGTTGAAGCAAGATCCTAGTACATCTGATACATTTAGTTGGAAAAATGATTCCTTATGGTACAAAGATCGCTTATATCTTTGCAAGAATTCCCAACTAAAACAAAAGATTCTTCTGGAATTGCACACTTCTCCTTTAGGAGGACACTCAGGTTTTTTAAAAACTTACCACAGGGTGAAGAAAGATTTTTTTTGGGATGGCCTTAAATCTGATATTCAAAAGTTTGTGGCGAAATGTTTGGTTTGCCAGCAGAATAAAGTGGAGACAATTAAGACCCCGGGACTTCTACAACCTTTATCCATTCCAAGTCAGCGTTGGGAGGAGATTTCAATGGATTTTATCACAGGTTTACCTAAGTCTGAAGGAAAGAATGTCATCATGATGGTAGTTGATAGACTTACCAAGTATGCACACTTTTGTGCATTATCTCATCCATTTAAAGCAAGTACAGTTGCTACTACATTTATGGATAGAATTCAAAAGCTACATGGAAGCCCAAGGGTTATTGTGAGCGACGGAGATCCCATTTTTACTGGAAATTTTTGGACAGAGTTATTTTCTTGTTTGGGTACTCAATTAGCTCATAGCTCATCTTATCATCCTCAATCTGATGGTCAAGCTGAGATCGTAAATAAATGTTTGGAAGGATATCTTCGTTGTTTTGTATCTGATAAACAAACACAATGGGTCAAGTGGTTACCTCTTGCTGAATGGTGGTATAACACTTCCTTCCATACTGCAGCAAAAATGACCCCATTTATGGCTCTTTATGGATATCATCCACCATCCATCACATCATCTTTAAGGGAAAATTCGAAGGTTCAAGCAGTGGAAGATCACATCGAGCATCAACAAGAAGTTCTCCAACTCTTAAAGGATAACCTGAATTTGGCACAAAATCGAATGAAACAACAGGGAGATCAACATCGCGGCGAGAGAAGTTTTGATGTAGGAGATTCGGTATTTTTACGGCTACAACCATACAAACAAATGTCCCTCAAGCAAGCTAAGAAGGATAATAAATTATCGCCAAAGTACTATGGTCCTTACAAGGTGTTACAAAAGATTGGTACTATGGCATACAAATTGGAGCTTCCTGCTTCTTCACGAGTGCATCCAATTTTCCATGTTTCATGCTTAAAGAAGGTTATAGGTGAAAATATTCCAGTTCAAACAATATTTCTAAAACTTGATGAGGAAGGAAAAATCATATTGGAACCTTAAGCGGTCACGGAAACAAGAACTCGACAGCTACGGAATCGATCAATTTCAGAGTATCTCATCAAGTGGAAGAACTTACCCACTGAAGATTCTACATGGGAGGATGAGAATTTTATACAGAAGCACCCAGAGCTACTCAAGCGTTGAGGACAACACTTTTTGAAGGAGAGGGGCATGTTATGTCCCTATATTACTAGTATAGTCCCTTATTTTTGTT
Source organism: Pinus albicaulis (assembly GCA_034641835.2). Taxonomy (NCBI): domain Eukaryota; kingdom Viridiplantae; phylum Streptophyta; class Pinopsida; order Pinales; family Pinaceae; genus Pinus; species Pinus albicaulis. The sequence goes on along the minus strand of JAXQQM020058717.1, from coordinate 10,699 downwards.
AGTGTAACCCCCTTATTGTTATTATTGTACCCTTGTAACCCCCATTTTGTTATTATTGTGCCCTTAAATTATTATTGTTAGGTCGGCTAGGATTACATTGTGGCCCACTAGGATTACATTATGGCCCCATGGACTCCTATATATAGAAAGGAGGTTTGTAAATTGTATCATCCAAGAATTGTTCATTTATGTAATGTATTGGAGGTTGCCCCCTCGAAGTGGCTCATTTCTAAGGCGTTGATATCTCTTTTGTTATCTTTTTGGAGCTGGTTACACAACATTTTACACAACACATGAGGACAGAAGGGGAGCCTTATGTTTTCTAAAAATAACGACAGTGTTTTTACCCGAAGATTGGTGGTTCGTATTAAGACACGACCCTAGATCAAAACATATTTTTGAGAAAAAGAGTGTAAGTATTTACAATTGAGTACAATATCTATGATAATAAGGATTCAAGGTCACAATCCTTCTCAAATATGAAAATGAGAAGAAAACACTGAATTAGAAATAACATTGAAGATTTAGTCTCGATTTAGATACTTATTGGTTTATTAATCGGTTCAAAAAAAATTTCTTCTTTTTTAGCTCAAAATCAATATAAATCATCATGTAGTGATAACTCTATGAGGACTTTAACAATGAAAAATTTGTGTATTAATATGTAAGATTAAATTCTTGACATGAGAGGTAAAGTCATGTTTAGTATATCAAATTACAATTTTTGCAACATTATGTAAACTAAAAGGAGGTATTATGCATGCATATAATGTTGATTACATATTTTTATGGACCATAAGAGAAACAAATGGGCTTACATGGATGCATGAGAGCTTTTAATTTTTTCTTCATGGATAATGGAACAATTTTGACTCCGGTAATTATAAATAAAAGTTATATTAATAAATATTTTATGGCTAAGAATTAAATGATAAATAATGTGATGGTGATTAAGAGGCATTTATTTTACTTTCAAATAGACTTGGTGATGCATTTTTCTTTCCTATTTAAATTATGCAAAATAAATATATATTTTTATGCATTTATAAGTAAATTATTTAATGTAGACATGTCTTTATTATTGTTAAAATGATGTAATATTAGCTAGGAGAAATGTGAAAACATGAATTTCCTTGACTATCTCGTGATAAGTATGTGGAAAAAATAATATGTTTTGAGCTATCGAAAGTTTAAATCTAATATAGTATCATTTTTGTATCATTTAACTAAAATTTATTATTAAAAAGAGTTAAATTTAAACTAGTACAAAAGCAAATAAATAACCAAAATATTTTATCTTTTTTACTAGAAAAACTTTCACTTGCCTCTTTAAGGGAGAACTTCTAATAAAACAAATCCCCAACTATAAGTAACTTCACAAGCCTTATTTTACATTTCTTGATCCTCATCTTTAGAGAGATACATTTCTAATTTATATTGATAAGAGTTGCTATAAATATTAAATTTAAATTGTTTCAAAATCTCATAAGTTTAGAAATAAATTAAATTTTATAAAAATAGACTTTTTTAGGTTATATTAAATCTAAATTAATTATAAAAAATTATTACTTAATTTTTTTAATTTAACAATAGATTGAATTTTATAAACCAATCTTGAATTGGTTAAATAGTATTTTTGAATAATTTATTATTATTAATATTTTATATTAAAAATTGAATGATTTACACATTTTCGTCTTATTAAGAACTAGCTAAATTATTTCATATGTAAAAGTATGATATAAGTTCACCAATACATAATCTATAATAAATATTATTTCATAAAAGTAAACATCATGATGATAACCATCTAACAAACATAAATATCATCTAAGATACACATTTGAATTCACTACCATCATCTAATTATATACACCTTTATCACATACAAACATCATTATATAGCGCACAAATCTAATAATCTAACAGGGCATCATCATCATGATCACATCTAAAAAAACACAAACATTTTAATCTAACATCATCAGCACATACATCCTTAAATTAATATACATCTCATGTCAAATAACTACTATCACATACACATCTATTTGCAAACACATTAAATGAACATATAAATTAAGTACATAAACATAAACAAAAAAAATTGCAATATATATATATATATATATATAGACACACACACACACACAAACCAGTGAAATAAATACATCAAGTCAAATAACTACAATCAAATATCTGATACAACAGATGTAGTAGTGTCAGCCTAGTCTACAGAAGAAAACGATGGATGGTCAACTATTTCTTCAACGTCTGTCGAAATTTGAGGCGGAGGAGGAGGTGGCCAGTCTATAGCATAAGACTATCGATGGTCAATTATTGCCTCAACACGGTTTGGATAATTCTAAGGTGGAGGAGGAGGTGGTTGGTCTGCTCTATCAGGAGAAATGTAAGGCACATTGTCTTGCTTTGGCATCTCATCATCAAGCAATTGAGGAGGAGGTGTACTACCAGAATGATCATCGACACCCTTACAACTATGATATGATGGGGTAGTAATATCAAAAGCATCATGATCACCACCCTCATCATCATGATAATGATCACCATTATCATCATCATGATTATGATTACCACCCTCATCTGACGTATTTTTTGTTGCATGTCCTACATCCCTCATCATTTCCAGTAGTCTACTAGCTCCGACGATATGATGCATAAGACACATCATCTCACGCGGAAATTCCCTGTAGAGATTCACGAACCTAGGATCTATGTTGAAATATCGATCCCTTGTAGGGAAGACTCCCTCCTCAACCAAAAATATGGCCAATCTGTCGCAGTAGTCCATTCTAAATCACAGACCCACCCTACGACACCAGACACCCACAACCCCATGAGGATGTGCCTCTCCCATCTCTTCATCTCCTCCATTTGGTGGGGGAGGAGGCATGTCCCCATCGAATATACGATTTCTACAAAATATATATTACACAACAATAATTAGACAACTTCATTAAACAATTTAATAAAACAAGTTAAAGAATGTGCTACAATAAATTTTATTCTAATAAATTAAAACAATAAAATGAAACTAGATTAATTTAAATAAAACACTAATATTATTTCTATCACATGGAGGCTCAACCAGTGTGAAAAGGATGTTTGGACATTGTCTCCAATCAATCCCCATGTATGAAAATGCCAACACGATAAACACATGGTCATCCTCACTAGCCAGTAACACTAGTGCCTCAGCGGAAATCAAGGTCAAATACTCCGACAAACCCCTCTCTGGAACCATATTCCCCCACATGTGCATCTGGACCTTAGTGATCAATCTAGGAGGGCGACGGTCAAATGTAGGCCTTGTCTCTAGAAACCTCTCAAAAAATAAACAAAAAAGCTCTGAAGCAAAAGGGAATATCGCCATCCCATGTCTCAACGCATGAAATCTATCTAAAGGCATACAAAAATTCCTCAATAAAATGACAGACCATATGATGCAATGTGGTGCCTGAATCAAAGAATCGACATAATAAAAAATAAGGAAAGTAATGTGTTTCCCATAACTACTAAAGTGTCTAATGGTGGTGACTAATAACAAGAGGCACCTAACCTCTTATGCATTAAAAGAAGAAATCCATAGTTTCCCACCACATACATGAAAATTTGTTTTACGTACTACATGAGGCTTGACATATGTTTGAGTGCAAGAAATCTTCCTCATAGTTGCAACCCCATGGGGGACATCAAGGAACTGGGGAAAATCCTCCCCTCTTGGATAGGACAGTGATAAATTATATGTCCCCCTCAGAGGGCCTATGCCACGCCCCAGGACCGACATGGAAACCCTGTTCTTGGGCACTCCATAGACGGATCAGATGCACCAATAAGATAGAGTGCGCATTTAGGGATGTAGCCTCCTCGTAGTACTTGAATAGGCCTTCATTCCTTAAGAGTGCTCAGATCATTGCAAGAATAGGGTGAGGGTATAAATCCCTCTCTCTTTCTCGCCTCCCATGGTTAGACCATATTGTATGGGTCTGCCATTTGTTGTTGTTCCTGCTCCTTTTCCCTCTGGAGACGTCTCTGCTACATGATTAACATATACGATACATTAGCCACATACAAGAAATACAATTTTTTTTTTATTAAATGAAAATGTATTTATCAATAAGGAAACATAAATTTTAATTAAAAAAAAAATTCATCAGTGCACCCAAAACATAGTCATGCATCGGATCTGATGCGTTTTCAAACACAACCACACTAGCGTCAGTGTGCACATACATATGATGCACCATTTTTGGTTCAAATATTTAAATTTTCATCGCAGTGTGTCACACTTATGCACCAATGTGCATGTATAACCTTTTCGCACTGGTACATAATGTTCAGGTTATCAAACACACCGATCTATAGCTATATTTTTAAATATTATTTTTGTGGTGCATTTGGTAAATATAAACACATCGGGCGTAATGCACCAATGTACAATTCATAGATTTCTTGGTGTGTTTTCATTTATGAAACACACTGCAATAATAACGGTGTGTTATGTTCACACACTGAATTGCGGTGCACCTTGTAAATTTAGAGGGTGCACTGCTATAGGTGTCAGCTGAACATCTCATTGGGGAGGCATTGTTGACACGTAATGGAGAAAAACAAAATTTACCACAGTTTGAAAAAAAAAAATAGAAAGTTAGGCAGTGAGCACAGGTTTTTAATACATGAATGGCATCGGTGCTACGAGTGTATATAGCACCGACAATTTTTTAAAGTTAACATTTTTCCGGTGCTATCTATTATTCAAGTACTGATGTGTTGTGTTATTTAGCACACCATGTTTTTTTATTTTATAAAAATAAATTTTCCACTGTGCACCATGTTCTATGTGGCATTGGTGCTTGTATGGATAGTAAAGCACTAGTGCGTTTCTAGATTGTAGATGCACCGTCCAAAAAAATTCCACTAAAACATTCATTCGCCCACCTTCGTTAGTGACCTCCGCCACAAATGGATTTTTGGTCTATTTTTATAGGGGCTTCCGCAAAAACCTCCACTTGAATGTCTTTTGCTTGTAGTTATAGTAATTAAATAAGGGGCAAGGGGCCACTAGCGAGTAAGACTTGACAAAAAATGAGTTAGAGGAAATGGACACCATGCCCAAGACATGAGCAATAGGAGAGAGATTTGACATCCCTTCAAGATTTGCATTCAAAATATCGTCAATTTTTTGGAATTCATCATTCGATTTTTCACTGTTTTTATGCATGTCATCATTCAAGATTGAGGAGAGAAATTTAGGGGCAATCTTACCCATCTCTGAATTATTGCAAGCAAGATAAAATTGACGCTTTGCATCTACTTTCTTCCCCTCTACCTGGTGAATTTATTGACAATGAACCTCTAACAAAATCGTACCCTTCGTTGAAGATGAGTAAAAAGCCACTGTTAAAATTGGACAACTAGGTCCAAAATCCATGTTGTGATGCTTAGATGAAGACACCAATGTTTTTATTGGGTTCCTCTTTTGAAGAGGTGCAAGATCGATCTAAAGATCATCTTGATCCGATGAGAAAAACATTTATTTTGAATTTATTTTTAATACTTTCAAAATATGTGCAGGTCGACCTTAAGGTTTTACACCCCCAAAAAATGTGTCACACACCCTCAGTGATTGATATAAATAGAGTCAATGTTGGAGGACATTTCAATCATCTCATCACACACATCCTCATGATCTAAATATGGATGCCAGAAATGCATGCCGTAAATATGGATGATGTCGTAAATCTAGATGATGTCGGAAATGGATGTCGTAAATCTGGATGATGCCATAAATATGGATGATGTCGTAAATCTAGATGATGTCGTAAATGGATGCCGTAAATCTGGATGATGTCGTAAATATGGATGATGCCATAAATATGGATGATGCCGTAAATCCGGATGATCACCGTAAAAATGGATGCGAAGTAAATATGGATGATCTTAGTAAATACGGATGATGCGGGAAATGCGGATGTGGGATTCCTTTGTTGAATTATGTTGATTTTTGATGAGCTGTCTTTAAGGGCTGTGTGTGTGACACTTCTATCAGCACTTTACTTTCTTGTTTATGTGATTGCTGACTGGCATTGGGGATAAAAGTAAAGTTGCATCAAGCATAGAACATCTTCAAAAATTTACATGGTATCGGAGCTGAGGTGAAGACAAAGCCCTAGTTTGTAGCAATCATCGAAGAAGAGGATGGGTTCCTCAAACTACAATGGCTTTAAGGCTAATCAAAAATTGACTGGGAAGGATGACTTCCATGCTTGGAAGATGACATTGGATCTTAATTTGGAAGACCAAGATGTCATGGACTATGTGCAGGGTAAAATCCAAGAGCCTCCATCCACTGCAACTGCTGCTGCCAAATCAAAGTACAAGAAGGGGGAAATCAAAGCAAAGCTGATGATCAAGGACTCAATTCATAAGAGTTTGGTTGCCTACATCTCTGAGCTAGGTCACTATGCTAGAGAATGCCCTTTCAAGAAGGTCAAGAAAAGGAAGGCTCCCTCCGGCGGAAATGGGCAACCTTTCAAAAGGTCAAGAAATTCCAGGTATGAGGAATCAAATGTTTTTTATGATAAAAGAAATGAATTCATTCTTGTATCTGTCCTCTCTGTTGCATCTCCACCCGACACTATGGATGTCTAGTTGATAGATAGTGGTGCCTCAAGGCACATCATTGGGTTCAAGGAAGCACTTACTGATATGGTTGAGAAGGATACTAATCTACAAATTATCCTTGGAGATAATGCCACATATCCCGTGAAAGGGACAGGGACTGTGACCCTCCACTTGTCTCAAGGTCAAGTCCTCTGCCTGCAAGATGTACTATATGTACCTAATTTGAAGAAGAACCTTGTGTCTGTTTCGGCCATGGAAGACAAAGGTTTCAATGTGGCATTCATTGATGGAAGGTGCACATGTGGAAGAAGAGTTTCAAGGAAGCTATCACGATTGGGTTTAGAGTTGGTACACTCTACTAGGTTGGAGGAAGTCCACTGGGACCGATGACATGTGATACTATCCGACAGACTGAACTATGGCATCGAAGGTTTGAACAACTTCACTACAAGGCCCGTCCTGAAGCAAGGAAGGTGGTGACGGGGATGCCTAAGTTCTCAAATAATCATGAAGGTGTATGTCAGGGTTGTGCCGAAGGAAAGCATACAAGGGGACCTTTCCCCTCAAGTGTCACAAAGACATATGATGTCTTGCAATTAGTACATTCTGATCTGTCTGGTATGCTGCCTGTGACATCCTTGGGAGGATGTTCTTATTATATGAGACGAACGAGTTCAAGAACTTTTGTAGAGGAGCTAGCATCAAGAGGGAGACCACAATGTCTGTGGGCTACAGCGAAACTTCGAAGGCCTATAAAGTATATGTGCCTGGTCAAAGGGAAGTGGAGATATGCCACGATGTTACCTTTGACAAAGATGCTTCCTTGAGGAAAGTAGTAAATCTTCCGAGATCTGAGGAAGATCATGAAGCAAGGCCTGGAAATCAAGAACCGAAGAATGAGACGATGCCCGATGCTGAAGGACCAATGGACCCGATTGATCCACCTCCTTCAATAGGGAAGAGACCATCATGGCTCAGGGACACTCTTGAGGATGCTGAGGGACATTGGAAAATTTTAGGGGCCAATATTCGCAGGTGGGCTAATTTTCCATGGTTTTTTCAAAAAAACAATTCGCTAATTTCCATTTTTTTACAAAACTAATCCGCCCAAATTTTACAATACAAAATTATTTTACATTAAAAATCGCCAACATTATATAGAGAATATATATAATATCATTATAAATTTTAATAATTTTACAAATACATCAATAAAAATTTTATAGTTTGCATATTAGGGACTAGTGAGATTCACCAATTTTTTAGACTTCAAAATAATTTTCCATCCTTAAAATTTTCCTGCATGATGGCCCCAAGGGGAACATTCCTTGAAAGTAAGAAGACGAGTAGATACTAAGGGTATCTAGCAGCCGTGAGTACTATTGTACAATCTGAGCCTGGATCTTTTGAGGAAGCCGTCAAGCATCAGGTATGGAAGGATGCTATGCACAAAGAGTATGAGTCCATATTGAAGAATGATGTCTGGGATGTGGTTCCAAGACCGGAGGACAAAGAAGTTGTTACCTCAAAATGGCTCTAGAAGATCAAGCATGGATCTAATGGAAGTGCTGAAAATTTCAAGGCAAGATTCATTTCCCGTGGCTTCTCTCAAAAGGAAGGCATAGACTATGATGACATATTTACACATGTGGCCCGATATACCACCATTCGATCTATCATAGCCCTTGCTGCTATGTAAGGATGGAGTCTTCATCAAATGGATGTGAAGACCGCATTTCTGCATGGTGCGATAAAGGAAGAGGTGTATGTAGAGCAACCTCTAGGGTTCGAAGTCTAGGATCGAGACACCCATGTCTGTAGGTTGAAGAAAGCTCTCTATGGGCTGAAGCAAGCACCCAAAGCTTGGTATGAGAGGATAGATAGCTACCTGATGAAGCTAGGCTTCACTCGTAGTAAATGCGATTCGAACCTTTACTTCAAGGTTGATAGAGAGAAGCCTCTCATTACGGTGATGTATGGGCGACCTCTTCTCGACGGTGTTGTCCCTCTCATTCATCAGTGCGAGAGGGAGCTCGCTGCTGAGTTCGAGATGAAGGACCTAGGACTGATGCACTACTTCCTAGACCTGGAGGTTTGGCAGAAACCTGGTGAGATTTTCCTTTCTTAAGGAAAATACATTGTGAAGCTTCTGGAAAGATTTAGTATGATGGACTGTAAGTCCGTGTCGACACCAATGGAGCTCAACTTTAAGAATTTGAGTGGCAGCGCTGCTGGGCCCGTGCTAGCAAATCCTACTGAGTATCTTCAACTCGTAGGGGCCCTGATGTTCTTAGTGAACACCCGTCCAGACGTATGTTGTGCAGTGAACACTTTGAGTCAACACATGGTTGATCATAACATTCACTGGGTTGGTGCCAAGAAACTCTTGAGATATCTCTGAGGCACGATAGACCGTGGGCTGAGATACACTGCTGGGAGTATGACACTCCATGGATATACTGATGCCGATTGGGCTGGCAATGTGGTGGATCGCAAGAGCACATATGGATGCTACTTCACACGTAGATCTGCTTCGGGCAGGAAATTGAAGTCGGTAGCCTTAAGCACCGCTAAGGCCGAATACATTGTAACATGTATGGCCTATTGTGAAGTCACTTGGTTGTGAAAGCTCTTCAGTGAGCTGTTCGAGCATGTGCTAGATGCCACCGTTATCCTTTATGATAACTAGAGGGGGATTCGTTTTTCATAGAATCCCGTGTTCCACGAACGATCCAAGCATGTTGATGGTTGGTACCACTTTATCCGGGATATGGTATAGCGAGGCGCCGTAAGGCTTGATCATATAGGAATTGATGAGCAGGTCACAGATATTCTCACAATGCCCTTGGGGAAGGTCATGTTCCTAACCTTCCGTGAGAATCTTGGTATCGTGGAATGACCCTATTCTGAGGATCCTGTTGGACAATGAGCTCTGGGAGCTATGGGGGGCTTTGGGGATAGCTTCTCGGAGCTATAAGCAACCACAGGACTAAGCTTGCCGAACCTTGTTGGTGTGCTTGGGCCCCACCGTTATGATGATTGAGTTGGTTCGCCTCTCATGATTTGTGCCCCGTATGCATCCTACCCATTTGAGTTCCGGACTCATGGGAAGTACCTCTCATTTGGCCAATGAGGTTGGAAAAGCTAGAGACTAGTAGCAAAGACTGATGGACGCATCAGAGATTGTCGTACTCTCTATCTAGGATGACACGTGTCCAACCACTTGATCTGGGATCAAGTCTAGTGAGGTTTCGGACCTCCTACTGACTTCGGGTCAGATAAAACAACTTCAGGTTGGTATGTGACTCTTTGAGTCCATGTGAGGTTTCGGACCTCCAACTGACTTCAGGTCAGTGAGACTAACTTCGGGTTAGTATATATGTGACTCTTTGAGTCCATGTGAGGTTTCAGACCTCCAACTGACTTCAGGTCAGTGAGACTAACTTCGGGTTAGTATATATGACTCTCTTGAGTCCAAGCGAGGTTTCAGACCTCCTACTGACTTCGGGTCAGGTAAACCAACTTCGGGTTGGTATGAGACTCTTTGTGAGTCCGATAGAGGTTTCAGACCTCTGGGCTGAATCTGTCAGCCGGGGAATGATGTCTTTGTGACTGACCCACTTTTGTTCTGAAATAAAGAGGCCAGCAAAGCAAGTTACGACGGGATGACGCATGATGTTTGATTGCACAGGTGGATGGAGTTCTCCCTAGTTGAGAGGGAGTGTTAAAATTGGACAACTAGGTCCAAACTCCATGTTGTGATGCTCAGATGAAGACACCGATATTTTTATTGGGTTCCTCTTTCGAAGAGGTGCAAGATCGATCTAAAGATCATCTTGATCCGATGAGCAAAACATTTATTTTGAAATTAATTTTAATACTTTCAAAATATGTGCAGGTCGGTCTTAAGGTTTTACACCCCCAGCAAATGTGTCACACACCCTCAATGATTGATATAAATAGAGTCAACATTGGAGGACATTTCAATCATCTCATCACACGCATCCTAATGATCTAGAAATGGATGCCGTAAATATGGATGTCGTAAATGGAT